>JAMPIV010009733.1:785000-972500 GCA_024509875.1 Oreohelix idahoensis
TGTAGAAAACGTTGTCCATCTAATTCCTCTTGGACTGCCCTCTGTAGTCTGGCGCATCACCCAATCTATGGCTGTCAAAAATAATGTTGTTAATAATGGGGGCATTACTCAATCCAACACTGCATGTAAAGTTATAATAAAGGCTTTTTATGATGGAAACAATGCAGCTGGGAACTCCATAAGCCCTCAGTATTTTCCATAGGCTGTCCCTGTGTATGCTGTCGAAAGCCTTTTCAAAATCAACAAAGTTAATGTATAGCTGTCTCTGCCATTCTGAGTACTGCTCTATAATGTTCCTGAGGGTGAATATATGATCTGCACATCTTCTGTTCTTTCTAAAGCCCGCTTGTTCTTTCCTCAGTTTATGGTCAACTGCTTTTGAAATTCTCTGGATGATTATCCTGCCTAGTGTGTTGCTGGGAACTGAAAGGAGAGTAATTCTTCTCCAGTTGTTGCAGTATGCAAGGTCGCCCTTCTTGGGCAATTTGACAATTATTCCTTTACTCCACTCTGTTGGTGTTGTCTCAGTTTCCCAGACTTGTGTAAATAGTGGTTCTAATAGTTCTGCTGTTAGTTCAGGGTCTGCCTTGAATAACACAGCATTTAGATTGTCGTGACCAGGAGCTTTTCCATTTTTAGCCCTTTAATAGCTGTGATGATTTCTTCCTTCCGTGGAATGTCTGTATTTACGTTTAAATCACTTTCAGACTCAGGAACATTCAGCTGAGTCTCTGGTGGTTCCTTATTCAGTGTTTCTCTGAAGTGCTCTGCCCATCTAGTTTTCTGCGTTTGTGCTGTGGTGATGAGATTTCCTTACTTGTCTCTTACTAACGTTATGTCGTTTGCACGTCGTTTTCCACTGATAGTCTTAGTTATTTTATAAACTGTGCTTTGTTAATTTCTCAATGCTGCCTCTTCTGTCTGTCTTGCAAGGTCATCCAGAAATGTCCTTTTGTTAGCACGGGTTTGACGTTTTACTTCCTTGTCCCGCTGACTGTACTGTTAACTATATATTGACTTTGACCTGGGAGACTTAGCTTCTGTTTTCTTTCTTTTCATTTCCTTTCTCTTCGCTTTGGTGTTTAGCGTTTCTGGTGTTATCCAGTCTTGGCTCTTTCTTTCCTGGAATCCCAAGCATGACTTGCTGCTTTCCTTATATATTGTTGAGATGGTGTTGAATTTCTGGTCGACATCATCGGTCTCTGTTTTTTCCTGGCTTTTGGTAATCTTATATCGTCTCCTTACCTCGACCACGAAAGCTTTTCTGGTGAGGGGGTCCTTAAATTTCTAGGAACGTGCGGCGCCTTTAACCTTGATCAGCGACGAGTGAGAGCAGTGTAAACACACATCAATGGGAGCAGGAACTACAATTAGCAGCTAAGTGAAAAATGTACGCTGCCAAAGTGAACTTTTCCCCATCATCTCTACTATAAATCACTGATGAAACATTTCTTCTAAACTGTTCAATTTACTTTCAAACTGTTGAAACCTAAAGTGATTATTAAATTTTGTTATTTGTAATGTTAAAAATTTAACTTCGATTTAATCATTTTAAAGTTACTGCATGTTTGTCTCAGTCAATTTACTTCACACACTCTAAACTGAGCTATACTAGAATAATAGAATTCCACTGAGTAAATCAGGGGTAGAGGCTTGAACGAGCTGAAATTAGTAAATGCTTAATTCCTTCACAAAAGTTGTCGGTAGATTCTAGAATTAACGTGCTCAGCCCAAGCAGCATTGTTTTCACTTATCTGAATATCTTGTAAAGACTCCCTTTGTAATAGAAGTGTAATTACCCTTCTATCTAATAATAATAATAGCCCCTTCAGTCATAACTGACTATGGGAATGCGCCCCTGAGGTGACAGCCCTCAACTGCTTATTTTCCTGGTGCTCCTTTCGACGTTTTCTCCTCACCTCTGCTTCTTGTGTGAGCCTCTCTTCGCCCAATCTGAGGTGGTGCCGTAAATAGCATCGCCACTTTGTGCGATCGGCAGCTTCATCCTCCCATGTTGCTGGATCCATGTCCAGTGCCCTCATATCTCTCTTGCACACATCTTTGAACCTCAGCTGTGGTCGCCCAACTGTTCTCTTGCCATCTGCTAATTGTCCGTAGAAGATATCTTTTGGGATGCGACCATCTTCCATGCGGCGAACATGGCCAAGCCAGCGAAGTCTGCGCTGTCTAAGCAGCGTATACATACTTTGAAGGCCAGCACGTGACAACACCCCGACATTTGTCACTTTATCTTTCCACGAGATGCCGAGGATGCGGCGTAGACACCGCAAATGGAAGGTATTGAGCCTTCTTTCTTGCTTAGCATAGGTCGTCCAGGTCTCGCTGCCATATAGGAGTGTGCTGGTGACGCAGGCATTATATACCCTTCTATCTACATCTCTGCCAAGAGTAATCTTGTGCGAAGGTAGATACCTTTAAAGCCCATATTAGATACTCTAGAGTTTTGGCCACTGTTTGACCACTACTGCAAAGCAGGGGAGGCAATACCGTCACTCCAATGTGTGTTTATAAGAATCACACATTCTATAAATATTTTTGCGGTGGGCAGGTTTCTAATTTTTAAATGTTGCCAGGGCCGCGGCCTTTACGATTTTCAAACAGCTGAGGGATTTTTAAAGTGGACAAAGTGTACGCGTGACCTCATATTTGTTCGCCCTGTTCCTAGAGGCTAGGTATCCGACCTCACTACCTAGTAGACCAAAGGGAAATATGACATCATTAGGACCACTGGTTCTGAAAAAAATAAAATCTCCATAAAATGATATTCCCTCCCTGTACTGGGAATCGAGCCCGATACCTTTAGAATTCGAGGCGGACGCCATTCCTCTTAGACACTCCAACTCCTTTATTTGATGAATCCTTCTCCACGTCTTAGTCTGTTTTACTCTGTTCTATCATCAACTGTCATCTCCGCAACGAAAGACACTTTTTTTTTTTTTTTTTTTTTTCTTAACCAGCGGCCTTGGGCTTTCAGCCCTTCGGCCCAATGACATGTCATTGCGAGGCTGGGGAACCCGAGGACTTTCCTTCCAACCCGGTCAGGAGCTTCGCTCCTTCCCATCCACGGAGGGTTTATCACAGGAGCCGTTCAGGCTATTCAGTCAAATTTCCGGCCGTAAACATTTCTTCAAACGCCGACGCCCGGGTTTGAACCATGAACACCTGGTCGCCAGTACAACGCCGAAGCCATTACACCAGCGCGGCTCCCCCAACGAAAGACACATGTTAATATATAGTGGCTGGAAATGTGAAGGTCTGATGCTGTTCTTACAATGCATGTGACTTTAAACAGATGAAAGTCAATTAAATATCTGGTAAAGTCTGTTATATAACTAGAACCACCAGGCCTTTACACCCCTCCACTTTAATATTATTCTTGTTCATAGTTTCTTCTTGATTTTGTATGTTTGATTTTTTTTCTATTTATTTAACGTATAAGCACAATTGTGATTATCCCTATTTACATTGATTTGACAAATGTGATGCCACTTTCTCATGTCGGCAGTTGTTCATATTATTTGGAATTGAAAACAATATACATTCTAATTATAACCCATCAGAGGTTGAACGGGATATTCTTAATTTTTTTTTTCATTAATTAAAAAAAAAAGACAGCTGCAACGGATCTCTCCACCGTCTTCTGCCCCTTGGTGGTACACTCTGATAGACTTTGTCCTGCCCATCTCTTGGTGTTATCTTCCCACTTATAGCGTTGTTTTTCTCTTGCACGTTCGCCTTCAACTTTTCTTCCATCATGGTCTTCACTAAAGTCTCTTTACATGGCCAACATATTTTAGTTGTCTAACTTTTAACTCCTTCATTAATTTTCTTTTAATTACTAGCGCCTCTAAGACTTCTTTATTTGTTTTCTTCCCTTTCCACGAGATGCCTCCCATTATTCCATACATCCACATTTCACAGGCCTCAATTCTGTCTTCTGATTGCCTGTACATTTTCCATGTTTGTACCTCACACAGTAATAAAGAATATATACCGTTTGATGATTCTCAGTTTTAATTTGTGAGTTAATTATTTAGATGTCAGTACTTGTCTCATGTTGCTCTACAGCAGCACACAATTGTCATCCAGTATTTTGGTATTACGCTAGGGTCAAGAGAATTTCAGAAGATTAAAACGGATACGCTGACGAAGAAATGATAGAATGTTTATTATTATTATTAGTTTACAAAAGGACATTAGGCGGTAAAAGTAGTCCCAAAGCAGATTCTGCCGTAGGGGTTTGAAGTTTGAGAGACTTGACTATGCTAGGTCTTAGCTTTATGAGGTGGGTTGATCGACTCCATTCCCCGCTGCATTTGCCTTCCTAATTCATAATCAGAGTCAGATGCCCATTAACAGCTAGGTAGAGTGGAGTTCGATATCTCCAAGATTTTAACCCGGTAACTTTGCCTCGAGAAGCAAGCACTCTAACCACTCCGTGACATTCAAATATTTAAACTAACAGAACATTCTTGTAACAATGACACAGCATTTTATCTTTCTTCTACCTCTACTAATTTTTTATCTGTTCCCGCAGCCGATCATGTCCCTTCACAACTGTTTGTCCTCACTATTATTTATGACTTCTGGTTTTGACTGTCTTCCACGCCATATTGCTAACCTGTCTTTTGTCATCTTCCGATTTACTGTCATTATTGCTTGTTTTAATCTTCCTATATCGTGCCCAATAAATTATGGCTCTTGTTATGATAAACTTCCTTTTGAATACTGGCCTCTTTCATGCTATTATAATAATTTTTGTCTAGTTGTGCATGAGATTTTAAACACTCCTCTTCAACCCACGTGACTGTGGCCTCAAGTGATTTGATTTTCTGCTTTGTGAGATTCTATTTCCCCCCCTTGACAACAAGGAAACAACGGGTGAAGCAGAATAACTCTCTCAGTTACATCCGTCGAAGCAAAGCTGTTGCATAAAGTGCTTTTCATTGTCAACGTTGTTTTTGCTTAGGATACTATTAACTTTTAATTTTTTTCAAAAATGTATCATTCATCCCATGTTATAATGTATGTCTGTCTATGGATTGTTATCGAATTGTCCCATTCTCTTAGATGCTGCATTCTTGAGTATTGCATTTCTTTCAAGTGACATTACGTTTGTCTTTATGGTTTTCGTACCTTTCTTTTCGCTTGATATCACTATTGGAAACTGAAGTTAAAGTATTCCGGATTTTGAAAAAAAAAGTGAAAATTAATGAGGAAAGACAATAAACATCTCCATTTGACAGAACGTTTTGTGAAAGTGAAAATTAGTACGATCCATTTAAAAACAGGACATCTGTTCGCCCTATATTAAGTTCCCTCCGTTTTTGTATCAGCTAGGTCGGTATATCTATTTTCTTCCTAAATGCCATTTCGTTCTGACTCTCTAGAGGATAACATTCTATTTTCTAGTTTTAGTCATTTTTCTAGCCTTTTTCCAGTTCATGATGACATGTATGACTATGTGTTTGTTATTCCGTTTAAATTTGTCCCTTATTTCTGCTTTTATATTTCTAACAGTTCAAAAAAAAAAAAAAAAAGAAAAAGAGAAGAAAAGAACAGGAAGATTTTGGAATAGGAAAAATGGTAAACAAAGACATCATTAGGCATACCCAGAAGACCTGAGAAACAGGATTGGAGGACCATCGAACTATCTTATACCACTCCCCCCAGCCTCTGCACTTAGCGCGTGATACAGCAACCGTTCCCGGGTCTTGCCTTTTCCAATACGGTAATAACAATATGGCCGAATAATACCAAATCATTTTGTTATTGGCTCTATTACGGTGGCTGTAGTCTCAGGTTTATTTCTCGTTAAGCTTGCATTCCAGACGTTGATGGATTTTTCAGACATATATGTTTGTCTTTATTGTGTGCGTGTATGCATGTGTGAATTTGTGTTTATGGATTTATGTGTGTGATAAACGTACACAGTTTACAGTAGATTATCTATATATAGGCTTGCGATATTTATTCTTATTCTTCTTATTTTTTTGTCTTAATCAGGAAAGATCGTTGAGTTATTTCTTTAAAAAAAGAAACATAAATAGGTAATCTGTAGAAAATATATCTTGAGCTCATTATTTTGTCAGTATATATGTTTAGGTTTTTTTTTTACGTTTACAACATATAATAATTGTGTGGGTACAGAAGAAGCTGGTAGGAGTCCGATCGTCACAAAGTAGCCCTACCTCAGGAAATTATTTGTTCTTTCTGCGACTTTACAGACAAAGACAGGGGTGGGTGGACAAGGTGTGAAAAATTACATAAAGCAGACTAATGGTCTTAGGACAGACATTTTGTGACAAATAAAGAACCTATTACTAAATTAATACACTTACTTACTTAGTCGTTCCCCTTCTACCGTGAGGTGTAGAGGTTTGGAAAAGAGAGCGCCAGACTATTCTGTCAGCTGTCTTCTTCCTGGCCTGGTTCCATTCTAGTCCTCGGTCCTTCAAAGATTGTCTAATGTTGTCCTCCCAGCGGACTCTGGGTCGTCCTGGAGGTCTGGATCCCTGGCTCTTTGTTTCCCATGCTTGTCATGGTAGCCGATCTTCTCCCATTCTGCAGACATGGTCAAACCATCTTAGTTGGGACTGTTCTATTTGGGTCTGCAGCGGGTGGGATTTTAGGCCTTGACGTATCGTCTGGTTGCGGACCATGTCTCTTCTTGTTACTTCAACCACCTTCCTCAGAGACCTCATTTCTGAGGTTTGGATCTGGCTTTTGTGGGTTGTAGTCATTGCCCATGACTCGCATCCATATGTCAAGACTGGGACATACGTGGAGCGGTATACAGCCATCTTCGTTTTCTTACCAACCTCTTTCTTGCTGAGGAATCCTCGATTTATGGCCTGATAAAGTCTCCCAGCCGCTGCTTTTCGAGTGGCCAACTCTTCTTTGATGCCCCCCCCCCCCCCCCCCCCCTTTCGGTCTATAATAGCTCCGAGATATTTAAAGTGGTCAACCTGCTCCAGGACCTGTTCTCCCAACTTAATCTGATGTTTTCTTTCTTCTCGTGATATCATAAATTAATACACATAAATATATATTTAAAAAAAAAAAAAAAAAAAACACAAATTGTACACTAATTGATTAGTTTCATAGTCAGCTAAAGAAAACAGTGTTGGAAAAAAGACGAATGCTCCATAAAGGATGTATCCCTCTAGCCAAAATGGGAGATAGTAAACCTTGCTGTGAAAGGTCAAGGATCTGATGTTAACAAACACACGTAATAGGTATACGAAAGTTCAGTGTACTTTTATTGAAGATCATTTCTGGTACGTGCTTGTGAAATAATTTTGTTTCATTATTTTTGACATTCTGGCACAAGAGCAACAAATAGAAGAAAGAGAAATAGAGGGGAAGGAGAAAACAGAGGGGAAAAAAACAAATATATTCTAGACTGATATTTAATGATGATATTTGTCCCATGTATATTCAGCTTACTACTTGACATATGAGAAATTTAAAAAGCTTGTATGAGAAATATTCCTCAGCCGTCGATGTATCGATGGCCCAGCACAGCGCTTAGATCAGTGATGTTATTATAAAAGGAAAGTAGAGGGACAAGCCGACAGAGGAAAACTTATCCCAATTTAGAGACAGCAAATATCCAAATGACTATAATATAATATAATACATAACTGACAATGGGAATGCGCCCCTGAGGTGACAGCCTTCAGCTGCTTAATTTCCTGGTGTTCCTTTTGACGTTTTCTCCTCTCTTCTGCTTGCTGTGAGAGCTTCTTTTCGCCCAATCTGAAGTGGCGCTGTAGAGAGCATCGCCACTTGGTACGATAGGCAGCTTCATCCTCCCAGGTTGTTGGATTTATGTCCAGTGCCCTCTTGCCCACATCTCGGAACCTCAACTGCGGTCGCCCAACTTTTCTTTTGTCACCTGCCAGTTGTCCATAGAAGATATCTTTCGGCATGCGACCATCTTCCTTGCGGCGGACATGGCCAAGCGACCATAGTCTGCGCTGTCTAAGCACTGTATTCACGCTTTGAAGGCATTACGTGACAACATCTCGACATCTATCACTTTGTCTTTTCACAAAATACCGAGCATGTGGCGTAGACACCGTAGGGGGAAGGTATTGAGCTTTCTTTCTTGATTAGCATTGGTTGCTCATGTCTCTCTGACATATAGGAGTATCCATAAGAATAGCGATAACAATCGATCTATACAATATTTATAATCTTGTGCTTTCAGTTTAAAGAAACCTAGCTTCGTCCGCGTATCTTCTGTACTGATTATTTAATTAAGGCATTGATTTCGTCTCAGTGTAATTGTGACATATTATGATAATAGCTTTCATATATCTATTTCATTATCTTCACTTTTCTTTTACCTTTCTTTCATCTACGCACGTTTGTTAACATAAAACCCTCCTACACTCAGAGATCTGTTCTTTTTCTAATTTAGCACGCGATTTTATTGCTGTTCGCTATTTCCTTTGATGAATGTTCACGAGCAGACCAGATTAGCTAACGTTGAGCTGTAATTAAACGCCAGCGATTAAAAATCGTTGTAATAGATCAGACAGCGATCAAGGGGGAAATAATTTTAGTACTAAGAGCAGATAATTTGGAACTAAGGGGCAGACAATTTCTATTACCTTATCTCATTCGTTCGTTAGAAACGTAATTAACTATAGAGGTGCGGACCAGATCAAAAGACATTGCTCGCTAGAAATGGCCCATACGAGCAGAGACGTGTAAAATTTGCACTGATTAGCAAATTACGCTATGCCGGATCTCAAGCGAGTCCGTACGCAACAGAGAGAGTCTGGGTTTCGGTTCTAGCGTGAAAAATGGCTTTGATTTCACGTATTCCCCAAGATCTTTTTTTTTTCGTACGCCCGCTAATACTCGAGGCGAAATCTCAGGTTATTATTAATGTCTAACCTGACATTGATTTTACGTGAGTATCCCTTTTTTTCTTGTACAGAGACAGGTTTCCCTCGCCATTCAGGCAGATACTCGCCGATTTCGGAGGTACCCATTAGAGCTGGGTCGGCTCAGGAGCCGCCAATCCCTGGTCGACGACACTTCTTCAAATGTTCTCGCCAGGTCTCGAGTTAATCCAGTCCAAATCCCGGTCGACGAAAAATCCTCAAATGCCGTCGCCCGGGTTTGATCATGAATCACCCGGTGGCCAGAGCGGTGTGGTAACCACTACGCTAGCGCGGCTCCTTCCCCAAGATCTGAACGTAGGTGCTAAATCTAGCAGAGAGTCTGGTTTCGGTGTATAATGTACATTCCCTTTGATTTCAGATATATATATATATACCCCAGCATTCTAACTCAAGTTATCCAGTACTTCACAGATTCAGAAGACATCTAGCTCGATTTCTAGAATCACTCGTATTAGTGAAGTTTCTTAGTTTGTCGTTGGAGATAGTATTTCTGTATTTGAGGTAATTATATTTACTAGTATTTTTGAGTGATTTAAGTGGTAAAATCGTCTACTATATTTTACTAGATTTTCGGTGCAGAGTGATATACTAGCTCAGTCCGTCATTTATATTTCTCTAGGTTTACTGTGTTACATAGGCTAACAGAAGAAATAATAATTTCTAGCTAAACTATGCCACCTATAAATTAAATTTAATTAATTGCTAGTAACCAGTCAGAGAATATTTTAACCAACTAGTAAATGCACGGTTCATCATGAGTATTGATGAAATATGTATTTATTTCTAATTCAGGATGAATTGATTGTTTCAATGACTAGAATTTATTTCATGGGAGTTTTTAAACTATAAGACAAGCTCCAAGCTTGTAGTTTACAGTTTAAGTTAAATAACCGAAGTAGATAAATATATTATATTTTACGCGGGTTAAGGATAGGATTGAGAATACTATATTATGGCTAAGTATTTGTATTTTTTCTCCTTTACACAGTATTGGGTCAAACCCTAAACCATACCATATGAATCTGAGAATAACCTTACAAAAGAACATTCTGATATAAATATCGGGTTTTCAAGGTGACTGTCTGGCCTCGTGTGTGCACACAGAAAGAGACAGAGAACCAGCCCAAAGAATATTAAGAATAAATTGTAACTGGATTTATAGATATCCAGACTTCTTTTTCCCAACTTCATATACATTCAGCCTGTTGTGGCGACAGAATCAAACATTGACATTACCTGAATAACAACTACTGTGTTGTGAAGAAGATTTATCCTGAACAGATTTATTTACCTGACACTCAATTTAACGATCGAATATTCCAAGCTGCTGTACACTGTGAACATTAGATCTCTTAAATATTTTCCTACCTGGACAAAAAGTGAAGTGACATAATCAGCATCCTACTAACAGTAACGAATCAAGCGTTTCCCAACATTTGGATTAGTTAGTCTTGGAGAAACTGGGGCTTGTTTCGCCAAAACCCAACCTTGGATTTGCTGTGTGTACCTTAACGATTGTTCCAGAGGTTGTGAAAGCACCTATTAGGTAAGAGTGACTGGATGTGATCACAGGTCTGTCAGAGCGAGAGAAAGCAGGGATGAATAATTCTTTTATTGTATAACCCATGTACTCACTTCGTATTGTTTTATGCAAGTTTTGCTAATTGTGGTGAAGTGGGATGTTATAAATATTTATAGGGGACTTAGTGTACTGACTGAGATCAGCTGTGAAGGTATCTATATCTATTAAGAGTAGTGTATTATAGATAACCTTACTTGCTACCACATATCTCTATATCTCAGTCAGAATTATTCTGGAATAGTGTGATGCTACGTTATGTGTCTAGGGTATGTGTATGATGAAGTGTAAGTCACAACAACAGACAGATAAACAATTTAATTTAATCCACTACTCTTAACAACACTGTGACACTCACATACATATAACACTCTATGAGAATATCTTAAAGAAGTCACTCGTAACTTTTCAAATAACAATATGTATTCATTACTGGCATGAATGAATATGTGTCCTGATTCAACTACAAGGGAACCAGGAATCACAATCAATTTAAATTACAAGTTATGTACAGAATGTATTTAATATGAATATTGTAGTGACATATATTATTACAAATGTTCTATGTGTGTCAGTTGTGTAGTAGTAAAATGAGGTAATACTGGTTTTGTTTTGTTCAAGCTCTGTTGGTATTTGTCATCATGACTTCAATAGTTTGTCTTTAGGGACTAGTATTGGAGATGTTCACAGTTCCTGATTTTAAGACAAGTAAATTCCCCTCTTAATGTTAATTTTACAAAGTCAGTTCAAGATGAGGGGACATAATGTTGAGCTCAGCTGGCCAAGTTAGCTTATCTGGCGTGATGGCGGCAGGAAAGGACTCCTCTGCTCGAATTCTCCTCTGGGCTCTGGAGACACCTCACTGATAGCTAAAAGGACCAAGGAGTATGCTGTCCGACACTGGATTCAGCAAAGCTCTGACTAGGTGCTGCTCAGTACCATCAAGACCACTGTCCCTGAAATCAAGAAGGATGTACCTTCTACTTCATAACTAACTTAAACTCTCTTGTTACACTGATCACAACACAGCACAAACATTGAGTTCAGAGCATTAGGCCAACTGTCAGCTTCATTTGAAATACTTTATTCCAGTATTACCCTTCTTAATGGTTACTACGCCTCTGCAATTCCAGCATTATTTCTTTCTATTCAATCATCCAGGTGTCAGTGTACTGTTTGGCCATTCCATGCCGTTTTACTTCTCTCCGACACCCTCTGTTCAGGCTGGAGCATTACAGGCTTTACCTCACGTTGGCCACTGAACTACACATATATATACAGGCATAAATCAACAATTCACATTCAATTTTCATTAAAAGATATTGAATGGTTCAAGCTTACCACAATTCATACGAATAAACACAGATACGTTGATTAGCAATGAATTCTGGCACAAACTGGCACAAATTCCCATCTGCTTATCTTCCAGGCTTTTATTTAGCCAAATATAAGCTGGCTTCAACGCACTGATGCTTTATCAATCTTATTTAAACAAGTGGTTTCGAACTAACGCTCCCAAGTGTGTATATCAGCGAGTCTGACCAATGAGCCCCGTTTCGACAAGTGTTTGAAAAAATGTTACCTTTCCCCGTTTCCCCTAACAACCAAGATAGTATTTATAGCCCGACCAATCGTGGTTAGGCTTTCATTTGTTGCGCTCCAATCAATTTGGAGTTTACATGGTAGGCTATTTCTGTAACGTAAATTTTTTTCAAACACGTTAAAAAAAAAATTTTATGAGCAGAAATGATTTTATGCTGTCAGGCACCCCCAATATTTTATTTTGGGTATAATTTATTAATTCCTGGACTATTTGCGTAACGTTTTACATATTATTTGTCAGCAAGCCCTAAGGAACCCAAAAATACAAATTTAAAGGAGCTACGTGGCTGCATTCAAAATATGCAATTTCTTCTACCTCCTGTTTCGAAGATGTGCTGTCTGGGTACTGTTATGTTTTCAACCGTAAACCCATCTAATGTTATCTTTTCTAATAAGAGTTTTTTATGATTTATAAACCTAACTCTGGGAAAGGGTAGTGTATTTTATCACTGTCCGTCTGAAAAAAAATTAGTGCATGTAGACTTACACGCGTGATGGCAGCATTTGTGTATCGCGCGACGCGTGTTGCATGCGTTCCTGATTTTCAGCCCTCCCCTCTCTCTTTATCCTTTTGTCCATCTGTTCGTTCGTTTTGGTAACGCAGTATAATTAATGTTAGGATTAATTTAGGTCATTACGCAGTACGTCTCAATGTTTTTCTTAGAAATGCAGCACACGTTTCATTGAAGAAGGCGGGTAATAATACAGTAAGCTTTTATATCAACGTGAAAGCGTTACAATTTGCAGACGAAGCAGAAAACAAGGGGGATTTCGAGTACATTCTTTGTGACAGCACTGTTATTTTCCCATTGCTCTTCTCTTTATTAATTTTATTTGTTAGGCTTTATATTTACCTAATAGTTTATATATGTGGATTAGAATATTTCACGACACTAATGCAGTCCCTTTTTTCAGAATAGATTAACGTATAAACTCTGTTCTTCACTTTAGAGGGAAATCCTAGACCATAACGTATAAATCTTTGAATCTTTGGGGGTTAATAACTTTCTTCTAACGGGATCTTGTCTCAACAGAGGGAGGGAGGATTACCCCTATGATTCTACTTCTTTAATTAATTCATTAACTTATGTTTATTTGTATTTGATTTGATATTCAAAATATTGTTGTTGTGAAGTTCTTTATGATAAATAAAATTTACATAAACTTTATTTACGTGTGTTGGTCAGCTCGTCCCAAAAAGATCCCTATTCCGTTGACATAGTTTTCACGTTTGTGCGTCAAATTGCGTCACTTATCTGTGTGTGTGTAGATGTGAATGGTTGAATATATCAATATACGAGGGCTGTCCGGAAAAGAAACGGCCATAATTAATATTAGAAAAACCGTTTGCACGACATCGATGTAACTTGGCAGCTAAATAGAGTGGCCTGTTATGCACATACGTGTGCAATGTTGACGTTGCTGCACCAGTCAGTGCGACCGTTAAAAGCCGTTTAGTGAGCACGTGCACTGTGTGGTCGTCGCATTCAAAATGGCTGTACGAGTAGAGCAAAGAATCTGCATCAAAGTTTGCGTCAATTTTCAACATTCCTCCACGGAAACTATTATGATGATTCAGAAGGCTTTTGGAGACGATGCAATGAGTGCTACACAAATAAAGGTGTGGCACAAACGCTTCAAAGATGGTCGTGAATCTGTTGAATGTGATCCCATTTCTGGAAGGCCTGCAACAAGCAGAAAACCGGAAAATGTTGAACGTGTACGGGCTGCAATCAACAAAGATCGGCGAGTGACAGTGCGAGAATTAGAAAAAGATCTGGGAATTCCAAAAACTATTGTATCCGAGATTCTGACCCAGGATCTGGGTATGAGACGTGTCGTGGCAAAATTCGTTCCGCGGATTCTGCTACCAGAGCAGAAGGAACTTCGTGCCACAGTTGCTAATGATTTGCTTCAAACCGCAACCAATAACCCAGATTTCATGAAGAAAGTCATAACCGGAGATGAATCGTGGATCTACTGCTATAATCCAGAAACGAAGGCTCAGTCGTCTCAGTGGAAGTCACCTAGTTCTCCAAGCCCGAAGAAGGCGCAGCAAACCCGTAGTAGGATCAAGACCATGTTGACTGTGTTTTTTTATTGGGAAGGTGTTATCTATCGCGAGTACGCTCCTTCAGGCCAAACAATTAATAAGGAGTACTACCTCAAAGTTCTCTGTCGGTTGAGAAATGCAGTACGACGAAAACGACCATAGTTGTGGGCAACTGGCGATTGGCGTCTTCATCACGACAACGCGCCCGCCCATGCATCACATCTAGTGCAAAGTTTTTGTTGAAACATAACATCAACCAGGTAACTCATCTCCCCTATAGCCTAGACTTGGCACCCTGCGACTTTTGGCTTTTTCCAAAATTAAAATCATGTTTGAAAGGTAGAAAATTTCAGACCGTCGATGAGATTAAAGAAAATACGACGACGCAACTGATGGCGCTTCCAAAAAAAAGCCTTCGCAGAGTGTTTTAAACAGTGGAAGAAACGCTGGGAGCACTGTGTGATGTCCCAAGGAGCCTACTTTGAAGGGGACTGCGCCATCATTGTGCTATGTAAAATGTTTATTGATTTATATTACATGGCCGGTTCTTTTCAGGACAGCCCTCGTATATTTATAGGAAAACTGTCTGATCTAAGAATCTCAGTGGTAATCGATAGGCTGGATAGATTATCTCTCAAATCCAGGGACAGACTCTACCTTTCACCACTTCACTCGTGAAAAATCTATTTCTTTACCTTATCTCCCACTGAGCTATCACCTGTTCTAGTTCTGCTCAGACCGGACCATAATTGATCTTAAATACCTATAAAAATCTACGACAGTAATCGAATAACACAGACTTACAGTAGCCTATAGGATAGACTTGGCTCAATAACAGTAAATACATAATACACATAAAGGTATGTTTCAGGCACTCGTGAGAAATAAAGAAGTAGAAAACTTGACAACAGAAAAACAACAGGCGTGATATGCTTGCCGGAGACTCGAACCCAGGACCATCCGAACGACACCGACTTGCTGCAGGATTGAACCATTACTATCCACTCTGTCAACTAGGCACCGCCTAAAAAATTGTGCTTCATGGACAGGTATCATTAGTACGACCTCCCCACGTAACTCCGGATATGGACTTAGGAACGATCCAGACTAATTATAGACACTGTCACTTCTGCAACTTTTAACAGTGTAGGTCAGATTTACACAAGACAAAGACCTTGATACTGTGTCTAGTAAATGATAGAAGAATGAGAACAGTATAGGATAGAAGGTAGATGTGTATTGTATAAAGTTTAACATAATGAAAGAGTGAAACCCGATGCTTGTAATTAGTGAATAAATAATACACATAAAGGTATGTTGCAGGCACTCGTAAGAAATAAAGAAGTAGAAAATTAGACAACAGAAGAAAAGCAACAATTTATTTATTGGCTCAAGAATGCACAATTTCAGCGCATTACAATGCTTTACGACAAGAATATAGACCAAAAAAGTTAACACGTAAAGTAAATGAACTAAGTAATTAGTGGTTGTTACTATTTGTACCTATCATGCACAGCAACATCTCAAACATGGAAAGTTCTTTCACGCTCGAATGAAATACATGAACTTATTGTTAAGGTGTGTCCGCCCGTTAGTTTGCTTCAGCAAAATAAGAAGAGTTTTTCTGCCATGTATAATCACTCTTCCAAGATTTGTTTATATGAGTGTTCGATCACGGTTATACAATGACCGCGTCCGACGAATGTTTCTATCGTGAGTGTGCAACATCACTGAACCGTCCCTGTATTAGCTCAGCCGTGTTCCCCCGCAAGTGATAAACGAACCAGTAACATCACCAGTAGGCACCAACGGCTCAAAGGTAACGAGGTGCAAAGCCAATACTGGTACATTATAAAAACTTACTTACTTAGTCGTTCCCCTTCTACCGTGAGGTGTAAAGGTTTGGAAGAGAGAGCGCCAGACTATCCTATCGGCTGTCTTCCTCCTGGCCTGGTTCCATTCTAGTCCTCGGTCCTTCAAAGATTGTCTAATGTTGTCCTCCCAGCGGACTCTGGGTCGTCCTCGAGGTCTGGATCCTTGGTTCTTTGTTTCCCATGCTTGTCGTGGTAGCCGATCTTCTCCCATTCTGCAGACATGGCCAAACCATCTTATTTGGGACTGTTGCATTATAAAAACAACAGGATTTATTGACATTCATGATCAATGAAATGATAAATCGTCACTAGGTTATGTCGATCCGTCCATTATCAACAACCATAGTAACATAGTGTGACAGCGCCATCTTGTGGTCTGTCGTTCTAGGCGCTGGCCCCATCTGGTCAGTCATATTGTCTCTGTGGTTTAGTGCCTTTTGATCACGTTATCTTCAAGCAGATTTATTACAAGGCCATAATAAGCCTACGAATTAGTCGTGTTTTTGCTCTAGTTGTGTAAATCTGTGTTTTCATGCATTCTAGAGCAAAATATCGCGAGTGTTGTTTAAGTAGCCAAGATTAATACGCCTAGCGCAGTAAAGTGAGTGATTAGCCTAGTGCCTATAAAAAGAGATAGCGAGCTACCAGCGGACCTTTCCTAGTATCAGCCGCCAGAGAGAACAGACGACAGAGCCAAGCTGTAAATGCCTTGAGCACGTGAGTTAATTTAAATTAGAATTAATTTTATATAATTCTAGAATTATATTCAGCACGAGTCTGTTTTAATGTTTAGTGAAATAGATAGATGTGTTTCCAAAGGAAATGTCTTTTTAGGACATTATGATTTAGTCTTGAAGAAATGATAGATGAGTGAAAATAATGTTTGATAGGTTTTATTAGGCACGTAAAGCCTAAATCCAGATGTGAGAATTTAGTATCAAGTATTTCATCCATCAGACCGGGCAAATTTAGTAACAGTGTTTTATACATGAAACTGGACAGAGAAGCATCTATTACTTGAATTTAGATAAGATTAACGATCGCAAGATAGTAGCCTCGTGGTGATAAAAGGCGGCGATAGCGAGTCTGATTAAACACGCTCCGCGTGGTAAACCTATAATATGTTATGCCGAGCGACACGCGGTGTATTTAGTTCCAGTTTTTGGTTAAAGCCAAGAATATTATTCTTTAATGTAAGAGTAATTTTATTTTATCCTTTAATGTAAAAGTGTATTTCACGATTATTGATTATTCTACTGTTTATCTTTAGTGGTTACTTAGAAGGAAGAATATTATTTTATGTCCAGTTGATTATTATTGTTGTGTGAACAATGGTTTGTGAGAGCACGTGGGCGTACCAGATGTATATTTCTCTTCTCCGCTCCTGAGGGAGCATGGGGCCACCGGTGTGGTTTGCCTCAGCATGAAGCATTCAGATGCTCTTGCAGTAGTGGTTTCGGTAGCAACCTATGTTACCCGGTGCGATTGCCAGCCTCATGCACAACACCATACTAGTCGCATTGGACGACACGCATGAGTGTGTGAGATAGTTGATGATATCAGGTGGGCGCATGTTTTCTGTATGGTAAGTGTTATTATCCATGCTATTGATGTTCACTTAGACGTTGCTTTATTTATTATTTTTCAGACAGTCTATGAACACTGACTGGGTGTTTGTTGGATTGTTTGTTTGGTGTTCGGTGGAATTAAATGTTGATCTGCTTAAGGCTTTGGGTTGCTTGAATTGTTAAGTCTGCTGCTGAGAGGGTTGCAAGCAACCAATAATTGCAACCCCTGTCAAACGATCCTTTATAAATTTTCTTAGTGCACGGGTCTTGGGTGTGAGGCACCCCTAGCGCCCCTGTCACAAGTGGCGTCGTCGGCAGGATTGACAGACAGCACGCAGTGAAGCAACTCTTCAGCAACCAGAGCAGCAACAGCCGAAACAGTAGAACACCCAGTTCAGTGCAAGGCGAGGGACGGGATCATCCAGTTTGTCAAGATTTCTAGTCAACTCTACTAGCAACAAGATGGCGGCACGCAACACACGCGCTGCTAGTAGAACTGATAACGAAGATGTGGCTGAGGTGGATGACCCTGTAGTAGGGCTAAATCGTCAACCAGAACGAGTGCAGTACATCGTGGTACCTACTCACAAGAGGGTGCGGTGCTTTGGGGAGCGCACGGGTCCTACGGCCGAGGAATATGTCAGAGAGGTGAGAGCTGCCTGGAGAGTAGGGATGATGAGTAAAGAGGACCAGGCAGATGTTATTCTTGACAGTGTGACCCCAAGTGTCCGTAGGGAGCTGAGGATTCAGGCTGATGACGGTGACCCAGAAGCAATGCTACATTCCATTCTTAGGGTGTATGGGGAGCGTCGGAGCATCCCAGAAGTAATGGCCGCGTTCTACTCTACCCGGCAAGGTGCAAGGGAGTCTCTTTGGGAATTCTCCCATCGCATTCACGAGGTGTTTGAAAGTGCTGTAAGGGCACAAAAGCAGAACAACGTCACTCCTTTGGCGCCATCCTTTCTTCGTGACCAGTTTGCTGCTTGTCTGAGAGATGACCTACTAAGAAAGCTTGCAAAGGAAATGATCATCAAGGAGCCAACAGCATCGTTCACGTCGGTGAGGGACTATGCCCTACGGTTTTTGGAGACTGAGCCCACTTCTGGGGCTGGTGTTGCCAGTGTCGAAGCAGCTTTGGGGGCTGGTGTTGCCAGTGTTGAAGTGGCAAGAGCAGAGACTGTGTCAGATACGCATGCATTAAACGCAGAAGTAGAGCGGCTGAGAGCACAGGTGGCTCAATTAGAGGCTAAAATTGATGCGATGTCTCAGGAGCAGGGGAGACGTACCATGACAGTTCGTTGTTTTAGATGCAGAGAACTAGGCCACGTACAGAATCGATGTCCACAGGCATTAAACTAGACCCCTCTGCGGCTGGGAGTCAGGTTACAGAAGGGGAGCAGAATGGCTCAAAGATAAAGAGGGTTGGTGGTCGACCGGAGTGTGAGGTGCTTATTGCAGGGAAGAAAGTCAAAGGCGGCCAGGGATGTAAGGGTAGCAGGAGGCGACCCAGGGCACCAAGGAAGCCTAGGAAAATAAGATGCTTCAACTGTGGAGACCTTTCGAACCACATGGCAGCCAAGTGTCCCCAGGGCCCGCTTCCTAAGCGATGTTTCCATTGTAGGTCCCCGGACCATTTGATATCGGTTTGCCCATCAAAGAGCGCCCTCTCTAAGCGTACCAACACATCTACATTGCCGTCACAGTGCAAGCCAAGAGATGGCCGTGGCAACTGTCACCATAAGGGCGCCAGGAAAAGTGGTCGACATTTAGAGGAGGAGACTCATCTAAAACTCGTTGAAGGACACGTTTCCAGGCTACGAGGGGCGCACGTAAGAGCAGAGCCACCGTTGCAGAGTTTTGCAGCAGTCCGGAAAGAGAGATGTGACAAGCTGTCGTGTTCTACTCCACTACAGGTCGGAGAATTGGTGAAGAAGAGAATGCACGACGCTGAGAGATCCGAGATTCGTGATATGTGGTCAGAAGACGAGTACGTTGTAGTTCGTGCTCCCACAATGACAGGGGGTCCATATATCATCCAACGAATGGACAGAGCGAGTCCGAGCATTAGAGTAACCAGCAATGACCTGAGACGAAGTGAAGGAAAAGGTGATCCTCCAGATTTGGAGAATACGACTGAAGCGCCTGATTTAGTGCAGTTGTCGGGACGACAACAAAACCAGGCGGGGAATATGTGACAGCGCCATCTTGTGGTCTGTCGTTCTAGGTGCTGGCCCCATCTGGTCAGTCATATTGTCTCTGTGGTTTAGTGCCTTTTGATCACGTTATCTTCAAGCAGATTTATTACAAGGCCATAATAAGCCTACGAATTAGTTGTGTTTTTGCTCTAGTTGTGTAAATCTGTGTTTTCATGCATTCTAGAGCAAAATATCGCGAGTGTTGTTTAAGTAGCCAAGATTAATACGCCTAGCGCAGTAAAGTGAGTGATTAGCCTAGTGCCTATAAAAAGAGATAGCGAGCTACCAGCGGACCTTTCCTAGTATCAGCCGCCAGAGAGAACAGACGACAGAGCCAAGCTGTAAATGCCTTGAGCACGTGAGTTAATTTAAGTTAGAATTAATTTTATATAATTCTAGAATTATATTCAGCACGAGTCTGTTTTAATGTTTAGTGAAATAGATAGATGTGTTTCCAAAGGAAATGTCTTTTTAGGACATTATGATTTAGTCTTGAAGAAATGATAGATGAGTGAAAATAATGTTTGATAGGTTTTATTAGGCACGCAAAGCCTAAATCCAGATGTGAGAATTTAGTATCAAGTATTTCATCCATCAGACCGGGCAAATTTAGTAAGAGTGTTTTATACATGAAACTGGACAGAGAAGCATCTATTACTTGAATTTAGATAAGATTAACGATCGCAAGATAGTAGCCTCGTGGTGATAAAAGGCGGCGATAGCGAGTCTGATTAAACACGCTCCGCGTGGTAAACCTATAATATGTTATGCCGAGCGACACGCGGTGTATTTAGTTCCAGTTTTTGGTTAAAGCCAAGAATATTATTCTTTAATGTAAGAGTAATTTTATTTTATCCTTTAATGTAAAAGTAATTAAGTGTATTTCACGATTATTGATTATTCTACTGTCTATCTTTAGTGGTTACTTAGAAGGAAGAATATTATTTTATGTCCAGTTGATTATTATTGTTGTGTGAACAATGGTTTGTGAGAGCACGTGGGCGTACCAGATGTATATTTCTCTTCTCCGCTCCTGAGGGAGCATGGGGCCACCGGTGTGGTTTGCCTCAGCATGAAGCATTCAGATGCTCTTGCAGTAGTGGTTTCGGTAGCAACCTATGTTACCCGGTGCGATTGCCAGCCTCATGCACAACACCATACTAGTCGCATTGGACGACACGCATGAGTGTGTGAGATAGTTGATGATATCAGGTGGGCGCATGTTTTCTGTATGGTAAGTGTTATTATCCATGCTATTGATGTTCACTTAGACGTTGCTTTATTTATTATTTTTCAGACAGTCTATGAACACTGACTGGGTGTTTGTTGGATTGTTTGTTTGGTGTTCGGTGGAATTAAATGTTGATCTGCTTAAGGCTTTGGGTTGCTTGAATTGTTAAGTCTGCTGCTGAGAGGGTTGCAAGCAACCAATAATTGCAACCCCTGTCAAACGATCCTTTATAAATTTTCTTAGTGCACGGGTCTTGGGTGTGAGGCACCCCTAGCGCCCCTGTCACAATAGTACTCTACTACTTGACGGTAGTACGCATTCCGGTTTTCTTCCCAGTAAATCATGACATATATGTACTGAATATATCCGTGCCCTTGTCGCGTAGCTCCTTTCAGATTCCTTTAAACTTCATTAGAATGAATTCACCAAGTTAGTACACGCTTCAGCGACAATGCGAGGTCATAAGAACTCCGATTTTTTCGGTGTATAAACCTACACGTCCATGAAGGTGTATGCATCAACTTATACACTTAAAACAGTACTTCTCGTGTCGTGTATTCCCATTCTTTGCGCGAATAAACATAATCTCTCCACGAGTATTCAGACCACAAGCAAACAAGGCTGTCCCCGTCTTGTTTTTTGTTTACATTGTTTTTTCTCCCACGTCATTTCCTAATCTCACCCATCGATTGGTTAGAACAATTATCATTTTTTTCTCACTACGTTCATGAATAATGCACCTAAGTGTACTATTCAAACATCTTCAACTATTCCCCAAACTCAGTTCAGCGCTCTTTGATGCGCAACAAGCATTGTTGTAAAATCCCATATGCAACACTTATATTACACTTTTACTAATTAATATTGCATTTAATTGTTGGAAAACTAATTTAAACTGTCCTGAATGTAGCGTGAGTCACTTGGTGATCAACTGTTTCCCGTCATAGATTCATCCTGTCAGTCTCTCTTATGTTTAGGCGCAATTAGTGTTATAATATTTAGTAAACCCCTGTTGGTGCCAATTGTTGTCATAGCCAGGAGTGGAATTGAGGACGAGCTCTCAATATCTGACCAAATGCTCCTAAGGCGTGCGTAACACAAAGCCTCTGACAACAAAAGTCCAACTCCTGGCCTTCTCGTGGCAGCACCGTTTAATACTAACAGGAGAAGGGGCGAAAGGCGAGTGTCTGGCGCCTTAAAACCAGATTGCTCCAGATACATTTTTGTATGTACCTGCAAGGATACTTGGAGAGGAGATGGGCACCGCCAAGCAAACCTCTTGCCCACTGAAATGTTATGATGGAAAGTCAACTCAGTAATAATATGCCGGATTGGCCGAGGCCCGGATTAACAACGACCGCGCTCTCATTGCCCTTTGAGAGTGATAAGTCAGGAAATGGGGTACAAACACCTGTCTTGAAACTTCCTAGAGAAAGTTTTGTTGTTGGAACTTGGAATGTACGCACGCTATATGCGTGTGGAAAAATCAGAGAACTAACACATGAACTTGTTTGATACTCGTGGGACATCCTGGGCCTAGCAGAAGTCAGATGGACAGGATTAGGAGAAACAATAACGGATGATGGTCACAAAATTTGGTTTAGTGGAGATGAGTCCAAACATCAGCATGGAGTAGGTTTTATTGTACATGTGGTGGGTTTGATGTTAATACAGTTTGTTGTTAAGAAATCTTAGTGTACTGAATGAGGTCAGCTGTGAAGGTCCCTGAATATAATAAATATTAGAGTAAATTTCCAGGGCACCTTTCTACTACCACCACTATGATCTCATTCATACTTATTCTAGATAGACTGTAAGATGACTACGTTTGGTGTCTAGGGTTATGAAATGTTAGTGTAAGGTTGCATTAACCAACTAAACATATAAACAATTACACAATTATTTTATTATCTAATACAACACAACAGTACAACGACAATCACATACGAACTACACTTTAAAAGACTATCTTTAGTAAGTCAGTGGTTGAAAGTTTGGTAAAGTTAATGTTTTTTTCAATTTATTGTCCTGAATCTAATTTATTTGGAATCAGGACTGTCAATCAAAAGTGAAATCATAGAAATTAATTACATCAATCAATTTATACAATGGATCTTCTGTCCATAATACACATATTATTATTATATAAGGGTGTAGTGTATTTTCTAACTAAGGTGATTTCTAGTATACACTGGTAGATTGTTTATTATCATCATCTCTGCATGTTGTTTGTAAGTTTCTGAGGACACTGATGGAATGTTTATATCACTATTCCCAGTCTCTTATTTTTAATATAATGTTAGTTGAGCGATCAGGTGCCGAACATGCACCTATCTTTGTAATATGATGTAGGAATCTTCCTGCACTTCGCTGAACGACAACCTTCAGCTCCCACTTCTTCAAGAATGATGGTGGTTTACAGTTGTCTCCGAAAAAGGCAAGACTGTGGCATGAATATATCGGTCCACTGTAGTCTGGCACCAGTTATTGACAGCCACCAAAAACCTCTGAAATCAGAAGGATATGCCTCCTTCGTAATCAACAGCCTACACTAATATTCAACAACCAGTACAGGCACATTACAAACAAACATGTAAGATCAGCTCTTTACGACAATCCCTTTCACCAGTTTCTTTTGATGTGACCAGGTATACCAGTATTCCTCTCCCCTAATAGTTACAAAGCCTCTGCAATTCCAGCAATAATCTGTTTTCCATACAATAGGATAGGTTTTATGCTCCTGATGATAATCATATATAATTTAGTTGGTCTACACCTCTCTGATAGTCTTTCATATGCTGGATCAATCTCTAGACTCTGTTTTGAGTCTGCCATAGACTCACTTACTTACAGTCGTATGTTAGTATCTCACATTCACATTTTATTTTAAATAAAATGTTAAGAAAATCAATCTTACTACAGATGCAAGGAAATAACACAAGTAAACGATGACTAGGCAATAGAATATGGCACATTTTCGATCTGCCCTATGTCCAGGCTTTTCCTATGTTAGAAAATTCTCCGCCTGCTCTCATCGATCTTGCTTTACACAACATTTTCTTGAAATGGCAGTGAACAGTCCCCGTTTCGTGCCAATATCTACAGCTTTGTCCAATGGGACCATGTTTACATTTATTTTTGAATCTAACGTTTCAAATAACAACTCCCAATATGTTTCCAAGGCAAATATATTTTTAGTTTTAGGTCAACCAATCATACTTCGCCTTCCTTTAAAATCCAACCAATCAAATATCCCGTACCTTTTAACCTCATTTACCCAAAGTAGTTTTTTCAAAACATGCCATAAAAAAATATACGCGGGCATGATCTTTCCTGACAGTCTGGTCGGATCCAATATAGTATTATGGCTATAATTAGTTAATTAATGGACTATTTGCGTAACTACTACCATATTCTTTGTCAGGAAGTCCTAAGGTTCACGAATATACAATTTATATGGGACTAGTTGGCTTGGTTCAGAAGTACACAGTTTTTTTTTTTCTATGTTAGTTTTTGATTTTTAGTCTACTACCCGTTCAATTCTTTTCCATGTGCTGTCCTCTCTATTTACGTGATAATTACGTCCTTTGAAATAAGAGCTAAGGTTGTTTTTGTGACACGAGTTGTCTACATGTTCTAACTTTTTCCTCGTATTTTTGGGAATCGCCCTAGGCAAGGCTTTTGCGCGTAGGTTTTATTTTTAGAAACGATGTTAGTCGCGATTAGCATTTGAGGCCATTTATCACCCGCTCTCTCCCCCTTTTACTATATATTCTATCACCGAGGCAATTATTGTTTGAACCTTGGGAAAAAGTGTTAGGTTTTATCCAAGGTCAAACTTGAAAAATACATTACCCTCCATTCGGCTATAAGGCTTAGCGAAACCCGCATATTAACTGGTGTGGGCGAACAAGATGCTGGACTCAATTTTTATTTTCTATCTTATTTTGACTTTACGCACTATCTTGTTAAATTATAATTTAGATATTGTATTTAGAATTCCTTCACAGTACATAAAGATAGATTGAACTCCGTCATCAGCTGCACCCCAATAAATAGCAGGCTTATCACCATACGTATTGCAGCACATCCAAAGAACATCTCCATCATACAGGTATATGCCCCCACTACTGACTATGAGGATGAGGCAATTGATACATTTTATGAAAATCTGGATGAGACAATTAAGAAAATTCCAAAGAAAGATCTTCTCATCGTGTTAGGTGATTGGAATGCTAAAATAGGGCCAGATGCATACGGTCAGTGGGCTGGCACAGTGGGGAAATTTGGGACAGGAGAAACCAACTAAGGTTACTAGAATTTGCCAGCAACTATAAACTAACCCTTGCAAATACACTATTTCCTCATAAGTTATCAAGAAGAACAACGTGGCATGCCCCGAAAACTGAGATACATGGCCAAATTGATTTTATTCTTGTATCCAAAAGATTCAAGTCCAGTATTAATAAAGCCAAGACTAGGACTTTTACTGGCGCCGACATTGGTAGTGATCACGACATGGTATTGATGACGCTCAAGCTTAAACTCAAAAAGAACTATAATCAAAACAGATGTTCTCAGTTAAGATTCAATTTAGACAAACTGAAAGGTCCAGAAATCGCGGGAATCTTTGAGGCAACTGTTGGAGGAAAATTCGCAGCTCTCAACTTTTTGGAGGATGATATCAACTCAATCACAGAGAACATGAAAGACGTGCTCATTGAATCAGCAACAGAAATACTTGGTAAAAGAAAGAAAATAAACAAACCATGGGTTACAGATGACATTCTGTAGTTATGTGATACACGGCGGGAAATGAAAAAGGTTAAGAAAGAGGTTCCTGAAGCAGCATGGCAATACAGTATGGTGAATAAAAATATTAGAAAGAAAATGAAACAGGCCAAAGAAAAATGGGTAGCTGATCAGTGTAAGTCCATTAATACGGGGCTAATAAAAGGTAACAGCAAGGCAGCTTTTGACACATTAAGAAGACTATCAAAACCCCAACAGCCCAGGGTAACTGTCATAGAAGATAGCAATGGGGCTCTGCTCAATGAAAAAACAGCTGTAATGAGAAGGTGGACAGAATATTGTAAAGAATTATATAACTGTAAACTCGACACTGACTATAGCATATTAAACAACATTAAGTGCGAAAACAGGGAACTCGGAAATGCAGCAATATTACGGGAAGAAGTGGAAGAGGCTATATGTTCGCTGAAAGGAGGGAAGTCACCGGTTGTGGATAATATCCCAGCAGAGCTCTTGAAATATGGAGGACCAGATATAGTAAAAATCATGACAACAGTTTGCCAGAAGATATGGAGTACAAAAAAGTGGCCAAAAGAGTGGACGCAATCATTAGTAATACCGCTTCCAAAGAAAGGAAATCTAAAAATGTGCAAGAACTACAGAACCATTAGCCTTATTAGTCATCCAAGTAAAGTGATGTTAAGGATACTTTTGAACAGAATAAAACAGAAATCAGAAGAAATCTTGTCCGAGGAACAGGCTGGCTTTAGACCAAAAAGAAGTACCTCAGAACAAATCTTCAATATTAGATTACTGATCGAAAAACATCTCCAGCATCAACACGATTTATACCATAACTTCATCGATTTCACAAAAGCCTTCGATCGAGTCTGGCATGAAGGCTTATGGCAAATAATGAGAAAATTCAATTTTGATAGCAACATCATAGATATCATTGAAGCACTATACAAGGATGCAAGCAGTGCTGTTTTTGCAAACAATGACATTGGAGAATTTTTCAAAACAACTGTAGGAGTTCGCCAGGGATGTATCCTGTCCACAGTGCTCTTTAATATATATCTAGAACATATTATGCAGGAGGCTCTTTATGATTATAAAACAACCATATCAATTGGAGGCCGACCTCTTTCCAATCTACGTTTTGCTGATGATATCGATCTGATAGCTGGAACAGAATCAGAACTTAAAGACCTTACCTCTAGACTGGAGAAAGTAACAAGAACATATGGGATGGAAATTAATATAGAAAAAAGCAAGATATTGGTGAATAGCCATAAGAAACATGTCCCGACCAGCATTACGTTAAATGGGCAAACGTTAGAAGAAGTTAACACCTTTAAATATCTCGGGTCCACTATATGTAGTGATGGGAGATCAAGTAAAGAAATCAAGACAAGACTTGACATGGCCTCAGCTGCCATGACAAGACTGAATGTGATCTGGAAAAGTAACATCAGTTTTCCTGTGAAGATCAAATTATACAAATCACTTGTATTATCTATTCTCTTATATGGGTGTGAGAGCTGGACACTCACTGCAGATACGGAGCGAAGGATTCAGGCTTTCGAGCATAAATGTTATAGAAGAATTTTGCGCATTTGCTATAAAGAGCACAAAACAAATGTCTATGTTAGAGAGAAGATAAACACCTATGCAGGCCACCAAGAACCACTTTTGTCAGTAGTGAAACGTCGAAAGCTTGCCTGGTTTGGGCATATAACTCGTCATGACTCCCTTTCGAAAATGATCCTCCAGGGAACAGTCGAAGGTAAACGGAGAAGAGGAAGGCAAAGAAAATCCTGGGCTGATAACATCAAAGAATGGGCAGGACACGGTTTTTCCACACTTGTACGCATTGCTGAGGATAGAGAGCAGTGGAGGACCCTGTCTGCTGATGCTTCACCATGGCACCCCTACGACCCATGACGGGTTACGGGGTGAGATGAGATGATGAAACCCCTGTTCTCCTCTTCGCTTTTAAGGCAACATGATTCAATCGTCTACAGTTTTAAATGATGATTTTAGTCCCGTGCACAACCTCAATGTAATCGCCTCTTACGACATGCCTGATGGAGTAACGGTTCTTGTCATTCTTTGCTTCCACAGAGACCCCACGGAACCACACGGATACTTAAAGAGTAGAGAAAATAAGCAGGCAACACTCAGCAACCATCGCAAATCATTCGTCTAGCCTGCCTAAATATTGGTAACGTCATGAAATTGTCCAGTAGACACGTAAGTGCTGGATAAAGACAGAAACAATCTAACAGCTGCCCCACAAAAAAAAACCTAAATCAATGTTAATTAAAAACCTACTGATTTGCATTGTACTTTTAACTCTTCCGAAAACGGATATAGGAATTTATTCTATTAACATCTTTTGTGTCTCATGGTAATTAAATGTTGTGTTCACACGTAGACCAGACGTTTTGCGTCTTGCTTCCGTGCAGAATAAATCGTCTGTGATACTTTCTGTATAGTGCTCACACAAAGAGTTTATTTTAAGCCAGTAGAAACTGTTATTTAACAGCAAATAGACAAACACACAGACTGATAAGATCGATACTGGTAGCTAAAACAAAGAAAAACAGCAACACAAGCAAAAATAAATAATTACGATTCTAAAAAATACAGTGCAATTAGATAATTCCTTTGAAAACGTCATTTATATACCGGCTATTTTTAGCTAAACCACCCACATCGCATATTTTCCCTCGGTTTGTCCTCACATTATTTGCTTCTCGCAGTGCTTCGGTTTCTCTGCCTTGGAGTTAAATAATTGTATCTGTGCTTCTAGCATGCACTTTCTTATGTTTCTGGAAGAAATGGTTCTTTTCAATGATTAGCTTAGCGCGGTTTTCATTTTGATGCTTTTATTTTCTGGTGTTGAAAACCTGAGATATCTAGATAAGTCAAATACCATTTGTCCCTTCTTGACCCCGAGCAATTTAATGCCAAAAAATTTAATTAAAGTACTATAGACTTCGTGGACTGCCATCACCGGTGTCAATACCTTGTCGAGGTATGGCGGCTTGCGTACCCTGATTTCCCCCAGAGCTATGCCAGCGGGAGTTTTACTCATGGGAGGTTCTACCAAGCTGAACAGGTCAGACTAAAGCAGACACCCTGGTCCTCCAGGTTGGGGGTTTTAGCATAGGGCTGACACCCCTGTCTATGTAAAAAGAAATGAAGTTACGGAAACGACAACAAATGAACAAACTTTGCTGCAGGACGGACATCCGGAGTCTGAGGCTCGTACGACTGTCAGTGGTGAAAGCCGAAAGGAAGCCACTGACACAAAAACGGACGTCCTGACCTCAAAACGTGAAACAAGAATAGGATTCTGGAATGTCAGGACAATGAATGAGACAGGTAAACTAAAACAGGTCACAGCAGAAATGAGAAACTATAGATTACACATTCTAGGCATAAGCGAGAGCAGATGGGCATGGGCAGGACAAGTTAAAACAGCAACAGGAGAAACAGTACTTTACTCTGGAAGACAGGATGGACAGCACAATGAAGTGTAGCCATTATTCTACAGAAAGGAATAGAAAGGACATTACTGGAATGGAAACCCATCAACAACAGACTGATAAGAATAAGATTGAGAGGGAGATTCACCAACACTACAATAATACAATGCTACGCCCGCACCAACGAATGACAGCGATGATGAGGTCAAGGATGAATTTCATCAACAACTGCAGAAATAAATGGAAGACACACCTAGATATGATCTTATCGTAGTAATGGGAGACCTCAATGCGAAAGTTGGAACACACAATACATATAAATGAAAGAGTAATGGGGAAATGCGGCAGCGGAACAGCAAACGAAAATTGGGATAAATTAATAAGTTTCTGTAGCATGAACAGCCTGGTCATTGGAGGAACACTTTTCCCACACAAAGAAATTCACAAATTAACATGGGAATCACCAAATTGTCGGGACAGAAACCAGATAGACCACATTATGATTAACGGTAGATGGAGACATGCATTACAAGATGTGAAGGTAACAAGAGATGCGGATGTGGGAAGTGATCACCATTTAGTAGTAGCAAAACTGAAAGTAAAAGTCAGAACGGCTGGACCAACTGTAACTACACAGAAAGGGTTTGACATCAGCAAATTGAAGGACCCCTTTACTAGAAAAGCTTTTGCGGCTGATATAAAGAAGCGGTATCAATTTGCCAAAAGTCAGGAAAAGACATTGGCTGATGATATAGACTAGAAATTCAACACCATTTCAAAAATATGTAAGGAAAGCAGCAAATCATGCTTGGGATTCCAGGAAAGGAAGAAGAAATACTGAATAACACCAGAAACATTAAACACCATAACGATGAGAAAGGAAATGAAAAGAAAGAAAACAGAAGCGAAGTCCCTGATGTTAAAGCAACTATATAGCGAACAGTACAGTCAGCTGGACAAGGAAGTTAAACGCCAAACCCGAGGCAACAAAAGGAATTTCCTAGACGATCTTGCAAGACGGGCAGAAGAGGCAGCACTGAGAAATTAACAAACACAGTATACAACATAACTAAAATCATCAGCGGAAAACGAGGGGCAAACAATATTACATTAGTAAGAGATAAGCCAGTCACTTCGATTACGGAAACAACGGCAAATGGATTGATTTGCCGTTGCCCTAAAGACGCCAATAGGCGTGATGGGAAACAATGGCAAAGAAAACCTATCTGCTGTTGCCCTAAGACGCCACTAGGCGTAATGGCCACTGACTGCTTTGACGGTCGGTGGCTAAGGACGGAAGAAGAAGAAGAAGAAGAGATAAGCAAGGAAATCTCAACACGACAGCAGAGGGACAAGAAACAAGATGAGCAGAGCATTTCAGAGAAACTCTGAACAAGGAACCACCAGAGACACAATTGAATGTTCCTGAGGCTGAAAATGATCTAGATGTTAATACAGACATTCCACGAAAAGAAGAAATCATCACAGCAATCAAAGGGTTAAAGAATGGAAAAGCTCCTGGCCATGACAACTTAAATGCAGAGCTATTTAAGACAGACCCTGTGCTAGCAGCAGAACTATTAGAACCACTATTTGCACAAGTCTGGAAAACAGGGACAACACCAACGGAGTGGAACAAAGGAATAATTGTCAAATTGCCCAAGAAGGGAGATCTTGCAGACTGCAATAATTGGAGAGGAATCACTCTTTTCTCAGTTCCCAGCAAATACTAGGCAGGATAATTATACAGAGAATTTCAAAAGCAGTAGACCGCAAACTGAGGAAAGAACAAGCAGGATTCAGAAATAACAGAAGATGTGTAGATCATGTATTTACCCTCACGAACATTATAGAACAGTGCTCAGAATGGCAAAGACAGCTGTACATTAATTTCTTTGATTTTGAAAAGGCTTTTGACAGTATACATTGGGACAGTTTATGGAAAATACTGAGGGCTTATGGAATTCCAAGCTGCATAGTGTCAATCATAAAAAGCCTCTATGCCAACTTTACGTGTAGCGTTGGGCAGAGCAACCTAACCTTTGAGGTGAAGATAGGAGTACGACAGGGATGCCCCTTATCAACCACTCTTTTTTTAACAGTCATAGACTGGGTGATGCGCCAGACAACAGAGGGCAGTCCAAGAGGAATAAGATGGACTACATTTTCTACATTGGAAGATCTGGAATATGCAGATGACATTGCACAACTAGCACATTCACATCAACACATCCAGGAAAAAACGGATAGACTTAATAAGTATAGCCAGCAGGAGGGCTTGAACATAAATCTAAAGAAGACAGAGGTCATGATGCTCAATGTGAGCAGCCCTGGGCCCATATCACTAAGAAATCAGCAACTGGAACAGACAGACACCTTCACATACCTAAGATGCATAGTAACACCAGACGGCGGAGCAAGCAAAGACATCAACAACAGGAAGTACAAAGCAAGAACAGCCTGTTTTTAGTCTGAACAACATCTGGAAGTCCTCTCAGTACAGCACAAGCACAAAATTAAGATTATATTAGAGCTGTGTGCTTTCTGTGCTTCTCTATGGCGCAGAATGCTGGAGAGTTACAGAGAAGGAAATGTCGAAATTGTCCTCTTTTCACACAACATGCCTACGAAAAATTATCCGAATTTTTGGACGAATACCATCACCAACCAAGATCTGCTTACTCGGAGCAAGCAAGAGGACATGCACACCATCATAGCTGGCAGACGCTGGAGCTGGATTGGCCATGTCCTCAGAAGAGACCCCGATGCCATCACAAGAACAGCTATGCTATGCACCCCTGAAGGAAAACGAAAGAGAGGCCGACCAAAAACAACTTGGCGGAGGACTGTGGAGGCTGAGATGCAAAGAATGAACCAGAGTTGGGGCACTGTACGAAGGATGGCCGCCGACCGAGCAAAGTTGAAATCAATTTGTTGTTGTCCTACAAGACGCCACCAGGCGTGATGGCCACTGACTGCTTTGACGGTCGGCGGCAAGGATCAAATGAAAGACTTCGTGGAGTTCATGCAGATTAGCATCATAATATAAATCGTCATTTCTATACAGCAGAGAGATGCATATTTTCAACTTTGTTCATACAAACATATATGTATAAATATATTGCTACCGAATAAGAAAACGTCTCCTAATGACCAATATATTTATAAAGTTGCTAGTCCTCGTCCCATCAGAAGATCAGAAAGCCAGTGGTGACATTAAAATGTTAAGATCCATTCAGATGATTGTGGAAATTCTGAAACATCGGCAGTCATCAATCTTTTTCAATACTATCTTCTTCTCCTTTAAGTTTCATGCCTAGTGGCGTAAGAGATCATGTCTTTCCACAACTTCTTGTCTCCAGTACAATTTATCAATCTTACCTGTTGTTATGATATATTCCACCTTTCCTCTTCTCTTAACATGCCCGAAAAAATAGATCGTTTCTTTCTAACTTGTGAAGTACGTTTCCTTTGCGCATTGGTAGGGAATTTTGTTGGCGTGCAAATACTCAACAATGCCAAATCAACGGCATACTAAACCTCGGGGAATGAAACTTCAAAGAAGACAACATGGTGCCGCAACTCACCTAGAAGCTAGCATGTCACCTGCTTCCTCCCCCGCCCCTTGTCTTCCGAAAGAAGTTGTAAGGTACAAACGATACATGCGCTTCGGAGATCAGTGTTGATTAGGGTTACTGGTTCGGGGATTTTTAAATATTATCATGTAGGGTCCCGGAAAAAAATGGACGTGACCCATTTTGAAAATTTTTTTTATTAATAAAAATCGTGTAATTAAATATATTACGAAACACACATCTTTCCTCGCGTATTTACGCTTGGACTTTGTATGGGGCATGAATAAAATCTTGTTAAAACAAGAAACAATTCGCTGGTTAATCGACGCTATTCAAGCCAGTTCGGGTACAAAAAGTTGCGCTCAATATTTTCCGATCTTTCTCTCTTTTCTAATTCTAATTTAAAAAAAAATATTTAAGTTCTGAAAAACCATTTAGCAGAAGCAAAGTATAAAGCTCTTCAGAGGAGAATCATAGAACGATAATACAAGAAAATGATTATCCTACTCATGTACCTCCAAAATTCAGAGAGCATAACAAGAGAAACAAAAATGTACTTACTGTTTATAAAGTTCTTTATGCTCTTTCGCAGAATTTAATGAACACATTTTTCTGCGACATCTCGGCATCGACAACGAAAAAAAAAAGATGTAGAACGGGAAGAAACAAACAAAAATGACGACAGTCTGTCAATGGCAATGATCAAACAAGATGAACTAAAAACCTGTAACTGAATCAAATAAATCAAAGTAATCAGAAAACAGTTATCATTGCATTGGGAAATATATGGAGATCAAAAGAAATCTGCTCCAACACAGAAATCAGAGCTTTCAACTCATAATTTTTTGTTTTGTTTTTTGCTTCGTTGTTCTTATTTCATTCAAACTAGACACAGAGTCCATCGGTTATGTAGGGCTCATGTCCAAATATAAAAGATCGTGTGATCTGGTTTTCAGTTCAAATGTCACGTCAGTCCTACTGTATGGCCCTAAAACATGGAGAACAGCAAAAATAACAACCAAAGAGCTACAGACTTTCATGAACAGATGCTTGCGCAAAATCAGGAGCTAGATAAGTGCCAATGGAACAAGACATGAGAAAGAGACGATTGTCGTAGATTTTCGATAGGAGAATTAAGACTAGGTTTGGTCCCTTCTGAATAGGTTTGAATAGGTGATAGACTCAGTGAGAGTTATTGAAAGGTAATAGAATTTCCACACACGTGAGATGATAGATTTTGATATAGTGGCTGTCTCTGAAAGCGAAAAGAATTCTTCTCTCTCTCACCTATCTTCTACAACAGTTGTTACAGCGTCAGACAGACTACACCAATATACATATTACGTATATTTCAATCACTCACAGGCACGCACATACACGTGACGACAGGTAAACACACAGACGTGGGAAAACTATAACAATGATATATATATTATCTAGAACGAGCTGACCAAACACGATTATTAAGTTCAAGAGCGATTTTATTATCAGGAAAAATCGGCTCACAACATCAAAGAAAGTACATCAAGGAAAATACATATACACATAGTCATAACAAATCAAGGAAATGTTGCAAGGATGATAGCCCCGTTATAGTGTTAACTCTAGGTTTAGCCCGGCCCCGTTAAGAGAACAGATGATGGCGCCAGAGTCACAGATACATAGGGTTTGAGTCTAAGAGTTTTTCTTTGTTTTATCTCGTAATTATATGCACAGAGTTTGAAAAAAATCTGATTTAACCTAAGACAAAAACACAAGAACTCTAGCCTTAGCAACAAATTATGCAGATTGAAAAAAAAAATTAGGACAGCAACAGGGTGTCAAAGATAAAATAGTGAAAATATCACTCAAACCAGCGTACACTCATTCATTCCGCCATGGCCTCTCATACAGGTACTCACGACTTTGCTCGCTGCCTCTTGGAACACACTGATTTTAGATTTTCACACAGACTCAAAAAAAATGCAGTCTTCTGCCAAGAAGTCCCCAGTTCCAAAAGACGTATTTAACTCGGAGTCTCCGGGAACGACTACTTGGGTGTGCAAATTTGTTCAAATGTCTGATTAAGTCACCTAACAATTATTCCAGGCGCGGGAGTTAGCAGAGCACAGTGTCAATAGCGTAGGTTTCTAAAAAATGATGAATGTCAGGTCGGTGCCTTCCCTCAGTATAGGATTCACTTTAGTCACACCACAGATTTGTCCACAAGATATAATCTAGTCGGGAAATGATTGTTAATATTCACGCCACCAGGCAGCAAATTATATAGAGTTTCTAGAAGAAATTAAGTGCTGGCTCCAAGGTCCAGTATTTATCATTACAGTCTTTGAAAACCCGTTATAGGGATATTAGTATTTCTGTCTAACTTGCACCGTCAGATCAGTGTTACTTGAGAAAACCCACGTGGTTCAAAATAAGGACTGTCTATTTCTTCACAAGTATGGAAACTACTACTAGGTGCTGGTAAAGTTAGGGTCACCCCAAAACTTTCACTGTGTGGAGGAAAAATAACACATATAATATAATAAACAGAATCTGTACTGGTTAAAACTTACATTTAAACTTGCAAGCAGAGAGCTTTGCTTATCATTTAAACTTCCCGTGACGTAAGTTATATTTAAAAATCAGCAATCCTCATAAATTAAGAACACGTGCGTATTCCGTCACCATTCATGAGGCTGGATTCTAGAGTTTATACGTTAGTTTAGAAAAATACACTCGACTGAGTATTAGCAGTTAAATTAAATTTATAAATAGCTACAATTGCCGTTATAAGCTAGAAATTTTAATTTTATTCTGCTTTCCACTGAATGCTTCCCTAGAAAATATAATAGCCTACCACTTTATTTCTCTTCTGCGCTAAAGAAATAGATTAAAATGAATTAAGCGATTTAACACTTTAACACTCACAAAATCTATATATCTATCATATTAATTACCTCAACCACAGAATTACAGGTAGTCGCACAACTTAAGAATAAAAATGCTGAAAATATTTCTGGAAGTCTAGAAGTTCGACAAATTGCCGAAACAAACTGAGATCTTCGCTAACAGCTATTCTGTTTTCGAGCGACCTATCTACTGTGGAGTCTATGAGCGAGAATGAAATTAAAGTTTCAAACTTGGCCAATATCTTAAAATCAGACAAAGGGCCCAAACTTACTTCGCCAAGCGAAATTATCTCCCCTACTCCCAACATTTACGTCCGCTTAACGCGTGTCGTAACTGTCACCTACTGACCACGATGTACGCGTGTCAGTTTCAAATCCCAGACAGCCTGACTCCATTGTAGGGCAGTTTTCACACTACAGCTGACCATGGCCCAAGTGAGCGCCGTGTCAGTTTGGGATTTCCAGACAAATGTCTGGATACTGACCGGTGCAGATGTAAAGTATCACACCCCACCGGGACTTATGCCGAGAAGAGACTCGCGCGCTCGGTGAGAATGTAGACGATTTGCTACGTCCTATGTTCAGCGAACCGACTTATCACGCCTTCTGACGCCCTGCAGCCCTGACATCTACGTAATATCGTCCTAGCGCGATTCTCAGTTTTAGAGAAAGGAAAAAGGTAAAGTTTGCGAATTATATGAGAATAATATTCGCAAAACGAATGGATGAAAAATACACAGGAAAGAAAAAAAAAAAGTACAGAGATATTAAAAGAGAGAGTTTATGTGAAAGAATAGGAAGAAGATGTAGGAAATTAAATGAATATAAACCCTACGTGACAACGATGGAGATAGATAGGACACACACACGTTGACAGAACATACTGATAGAATTACCAGGTCATCTTTCTTCTGGAAACCCCCAGTATAAGAGATGTCGAGAAAGACCACTGAACACGAAGGGAAATAACTGAGCATACAAAAAGGGAATGAAGAAGACATGGAAAGACCTTGAGCTGATCCCACGTGACATGAATACTTCACAAAAGTTCGTTGAAAGCCTATGCTTCTTTGGGACTTTAAAGGTGAAAGAAAAATCATAAAATACAAGTCTATTACAAAAAAACTGAAAAAAAGAATTTTACATTTTTGAAGGCACCGGAAAGCGAAAACATTCAACCTTTGGAAAAAGAACATTTAAAAAAAAAAAAAAACTCGGAATTTTGTTTACAAATTTTGAAACAGACTTTCAGATAAATCTATCGATTCCTTCTTTTCCCTCCAAAGTTATTGTATTAAAAAAAATTACAATAATGAAATAACATATTATTTTCTTATTTTTCAATTCTAAAACTTACAATTTTCTTCAACTTAAACTTTATGATGATCATTATATATATATATATATATATATATATATATATATATATATATATATATATATATATATATATATATATATATATATATATATATATATATATATATATATATATATATATATATATATATATATATATATATATATATATATATATATATATACATGACTGTGAGATGGCAGTAGACCTACATGGGCTTGGGACATATCCAGAGAGTTTCAGAAGATCTCGAAGACGGCCAGATATAGTGCTGCATTCCTCATCATCGCACCAGATTATAATGATTGACCTGGCCGTGGCATTTGAATCCAGATTGGACGAGCAGCACTCGTTCAAAGTAGCCAAGTATAATGATCTAGTCACGGATTTAAGACACAATGGGTTCACTGCAAGGGTCAAGGCTGTTGATGGGGCAATAGGTCTAGTGGCTGCCTCAATGTATGATCTACTGAAACTGTTGGGTTTGAAAGGACAGTCAAGACCAAGGGCACTAAGAGGCTCAGCGAAACTGCGGAAAGGGCATCGTGCTGGCTGTGGAACATCCGCAACAGGCTATCGAACTCGGGACAGTAATTTGTTTTCAACATAGGGGTTGCTTTCACAATTGCCTCCAGCTGGCAGAAAGGAGGAGTGCAGTTGAAAGCTGCAACCAAAGTGGAGTGGGTTCAATTCGCTGCACAAGACAACAGGAGGCTGACACTTGGGAATCATGACCCAAGTGGGCCCGCCCTCCTTAGAATGTAAAGTAGATTAAGGGACCAAAACACTTGATTGACGGGGGGACTACTTCTGATGATCAGGTTGCCTCTTGTTGTATCGCTCTGTATAGAATTTCCTATCTTTATATATATATATATATATATATATATATATATATATATATATATATATATATATATATATATATATATATATATATATATATATATATATATATATATGATGGGGCCGGAAAGACACCCGGCTTCCCCCTTCACGGAAAGACACCCGGCTTCCCCCTTCACGTAAAGACACCCCGGCTTCCCCCTTCAGGTTCAAGGCATATTTATCGCCCATATATTTTCGATGTGCGCGCAGCACTCTGGGATGTGAAAAGTCTTCATGAAGATATATTAGTTTAGGCCATAATAAAGCCTAAGAATTAGTTGTGATGTGTTATATTTGATAATTGTGGGCCATATCTGTGTTTTCGTGCCTAATAAAGCAAATATCGCGAGTGTTATTTATGCGGCCAAATTAATACGCGTAGCGCGCAGTAAGTTGAGTGATTAGCCTAGTGCCTATATAAAGCATGCGATGGCCAGCAGCGGCCTTTCTAAGTATCAGTCCAGACGAGAGAACAAACGAGACGAGGTGACCGGTGTGGGTAGCAGATGGACCAGAGCACGTGAGCTGTAATTATTAGCGCATTTTGTAGAATTTAGCATTCGTGTTCTATAAGTCTGAAATTACATTCAGCACGAATCTGTTTTAATGTTTAGTGAATTAAATAAATAGATTGATGTGTTTCCAGGACCTGATACTTTAGTCTTACTTACTTACTTAGTCGTTCCCCTTCTACCGTGAGGTGTAGAGGTTTGGAAGAGAGAGCGCCAGACTATCCTATCGGCTGTCTTCCTCCTGGCCTGGTTCCATTCTAGTCCTCGGTCCTTCAAAGATTGTCTAATGTTAATTTAGTCTTGAAATATAAATGAGTGAAAATAATGTCTAGGTAGGTTTTATTGGGCACGCTAAGCCCAAATCACAGATGTGAGAGTGTAAGAGCGATTATTTCAGTCATCAGACCGGGCAAATTTAGTAGGAGAGTATTTCATACATGGAACTGGACAGAGAAGCGATCTATTACTGTAATTTAGATGATATTGACTGTTATCAAGATTGCAGCCACGTGGTCATGAAAGGCGGCGTGTCACCATGCGTGTGTATAAAGAAGACGCCAGTGTTACTTGATTTTTCTTGCTCCTTAGCTGGTTTGTTTCTGCGTGTTGCAGATGTTGATGAAGAGACATGGGTGTGCAGAGACGCGAATGTGTTTAGGCTCATATGTAGTGTACAAACACCCAGTCACACTCGTACTACAGTCAATGATGGTTGGAACTACTTGTGATGGTTCATACATTTATTAACAGGACTAACATGTAGAATCACACAGGAACAGTCAATGTAAACAAGTTCATGTACATCATGTCAATGGAAATTGCTTGGTACATATCAGTCATTCTGGCTGGTGAACATTCATATATGTATGCATGTCAATAGTGTTATGTTCTTTTCATGTACTGTTCATAATGCCGCTTTTGGTATCTCTGACTGAACGCGTCATATACTTTAATAACTCCGTCATACAAAAGACGAGCCCTTCACTCAAGTAATCCTATTACTAGGGCCGTCGTACACCTTGGCATAACACGCCAATCATGTCGGTACATGCCGTAGAATAGTTGCCATTACACAGACCTGACGATGACGTCAGCTGTGCATTCTTCATTAAGCAGGTTGCATGAATCATGCTTTAATGTTTGTGTAGATATACCGCCAACCTGCAGTTTCCATCATATATAACTTCATCACTGGACTTCTGATCATATAAGACAAATAGTCTTGAATAGCTACCTTGAGCACAAATATAAGTTCTGCTTTACAGGAATCGTGAACTGTTCTCACAGCTAGGTAAGCCTTTACCAAATTCTGTAACCGAATACATAATAATGGCAAAGTCGGTGTTACCTTGAAACGAATCCTCAGAACACAATAATAACACTGTCGTCCTTCCTGACGCACAGAGAATCAATGGGGAAAACTGACAACGCAGTCACTTCTAAGATTTTCCTACCCGAAAATACAATGGACATACATCGTCCTACAGAAGCCAGATAGCAACTCAACAAGACGGAAGTCTAATTTCGCGCTCTCCACTGCGCATCGCATATAGCCCAGAACTGTATTACCTTTGACCCAAAAGGTCAAACACAATGAATGAACAAACAAGGGAGATAACCCCTAATCAACCTGACACAGCAAAGTCAAGACATAGTTACTAAACTTTGACCAGGGTGAAAAACCTACAACCAATAGATCGATGTTTGAAACTCCATCAAAAATGACCGCAACATATTACTGCACCGCCCCTGTAAAAAAAAAATGACACATTTTTTTTTCTTAAATATATCCATGAGCAAGATAGCACCAGCATCAATTATATGCTCATGAAAGAATGAACCTAATATCAGGTACAATAGACGCATAAGTAAAGCGTCTGGAGAGAGTAAAATCATCCCCCATCATAAGAGAAAATATTTTCTCTAAGCCAAACAAACTCAGGAGGTACCATTAAAGAAACCTAAGTTGCTGGCAATACCAATCATAGATATCAAAAATTGTCAAATACTATCATTACAACAATATACAAATATGATGAACTACAATACTATACCATCAGCATATCTAATGGATATATATCATGGATGGACATAATCAAATTCATTAAAGTCATATACATCATCCAACTAGTGACACAATTGTGTTAGTATATATTTTAATATTAAGAACAGACATAAGTCTGGAAGTGTATCAGGAGATCAAGGACATAAGATTTAAATGGAATCAATTGGGCATATAGACAATACGTCTGCCATCACATTATCCGAACCACGGATAGCTCGCACCGTGAAATAGAAAGGTTGAAGAGCAATAGCATAACGAGTAGATCTCGAGCTCTTCAAGTCCTTACTTTGCATACCTGTAAGAGCTTTTTGGTCGGTTTCCATAATGAAATGCGCGCCCAGAAGGAATCTTTGTAGCTTAAGAATGGACCAAACCATGGCCAACAATTCACGGTCTAAAACCGAGTAATTCCTTTCTGCCGCATTCAGCTTCCTAGAAATATACATTACAGGATGCAGAGTTCCTGAATACTCCTGCATTAGTGCCGCTCCAATCCCAGTGGAAGAGGCATCACTACGAAGGACAAAAGTCTTATCAATCGTTGGAAGTCTTAAGATAGGATGAGATGAGAATAAATTCTTAACCTGATCCAATGACGATTGGCATTCTTGGGACCAACGCACCATATTAGGAGAACCTTTCTTCAACGACGTTGAAAGTGGTGCCATAATAGAGGATAGATTATCAATGAATCTTCCATAAAATTGTATTAATCCCAAGAGACTACGTACTTGCTTTTTTGTCTTCGGAACCGAGATATTTAATATCTTCGAAATGCTTTGGTCCTCTGTCTTCAACAGACCATGACCAACCCGATGACCCAGGAAAGAGATTTCACTAAACCCAACAAAGGCTTTAGAGGGTTTTGCTGTTAACTTATGCTCGCGTAGAGTAGATAGTAACTCGTTTAAACCCAAATAGTGTTCTTCCCAAGTATCCCTGAACAGACAGATGTCGTCCAAATATGCGATGACATCTGTACGATACGATAGAATTCGTCGCATCATGCGCACGAAAGTTGCTGGGGCGTTCATAAGCCCGAAAGGCATAAAATTCCACTGAAATAAACCCCTAGGTGTCGAAAAAGCAGTGAGAGGTTTGGCGTGTTCCGTCAGTGGGACTTGCCAATAACCTTTCGAAAAGTCTAGTTTAGTAAAGAATTTAGCTTTAGAAAGTCTAATAAGTAGATCATCTAATAAAGGCATAGGTTCAGCATCGAACTTCGTAACTTGATTTAATTTGCGATAATCAACGCAAAGACGTATGTTATTTTCTTTTTTTCGAACAATAATCATCGACGAAGAATAAGCTGAAGTGGATGGTTCAATTATTTTCAATTGAATCATTTCATCCAATTCTTTCTCGACTTGTGCTTGAAAATGAATAGGTATTGGGTATGGTCTTACTCTGATCGGATTACGATCAGTAAGTATGATGTCATGTTCTATGACATCTGTGTGTCCAGGAATGTCGGTAAAGACATCCTGAAATGATTCTAGCGTAGAAGATACTTGACGTTGCTCCTCAAAAGACAAGTTCGAAGAGACGGTAACGTTTTTCCATGATTCCGTAGAATTAAGTGGAATCACGGGAAGAGGTAAGTTAACGTCAGAAAAAGTAGTTTCCTCATCCTGTATAACAGACAGGGATGAGATATGACCATGTTGGACTCGAGAATCGTCCGTCGCCTGGAAAATAGGCTGTAAATAGTCTGGTCGTTCAATAAATTCAGTAAGCATATTTATATGGAAGGTTTTATGCCTTCCATCAACATCGACAATATAGTCGACATCTGAAATTTTAGAGACTATAGTGTATGGACCTTTCCAAGAAATGAGAAGTCTGTTTTCCCTCGTGGGAAGTAAGACAAACGCTTTGTCTCCAGGACAAAGTTGACGTAAGCGTCTTTTCTTATTAGCGAATCGCCTAGCCTTTTCTTTAGCGAATTCTGATGATGAAGTAGCTAACCTGCATGATTCGATAATTTTCTCCCTAAGAGCAATAACATACTCATATGACGATTGTGTATCATCGTCAATATTATCAGCAGTGATCAGATCGTGTAGCAAGGACATAGGACCGCGCGGTGGCGCGCCAAAGACAAGTTCAAAAGGAGAAAATCCTGTATACTCGTTGGGAACCTCTCTATAAGCAAAGAGAGCTGCAGGTAGGACCCTGTCCCAATCATCAGGATGATCCTCCGTTATCTTGCCTAGTAAGTTCTTTAGTGTCCTATTAAGACGTTCAACCAATCCATTGGACATTGGATGATAAATACTACTGAGAGACCTTTTAATGTCCAGAGTAGCCATCACCTGAGACATAGTGTCCGATATTAATTGAGTGCCGTGGTCTGATAATATTTCTCCGGGAAATCCCAGACGAGAAAATATGAGCCAAAGAGCATCTGCGATATCGACAGTTGATATGCTTTTAAGAGGAATAGCCTCTGGCCAACGAGTGCACATGTCAACGCAAGTAAGGATAAATTAATGTCCTCTAGCTGACTTAATCTTAAACGGGCCAATGATGTCTATTGCCATTTTCTGAAAGGGCCGAATAGGAATATCTGCGGCCTGAATAGGTGCAGCATGTCTTGGACCTCTAGACTTGACCTCTTGGCAAATTTTGCAAGACCGGCAATACATTCGTATGTCTTTGTTCACGAATGGCCAAAAGAAAGACGCAAGGACTCTAGTCTTAGTTCTGGAAAAACCCATATGTCCAGCACACTGAGAATCGTGTGCATGTTGAAGAATTAAGGCTCTCATAAACTTAGGCACAAGAATTTGCGAATGCATAGACTTGTCCGAGTGTTGTACCATTCGTACCAATATACCATTCTTCATAGTGATATACGATCTGTGATTCGTATTCTGATTAGGATCACCTTTCTTTGCGAGAAGAAAGAATTTCTTCAAAGAAGGATCCTCTTCTTGTCGTTTAACAAACGTGTCATGCGAAATCACCAAGTGATCATCTTGGCTATCAACTCCATTACTATCATCAGATGAAGTTGGAGGGATAAGAGCTTGGGCTCTTGTTACCACTGCATTGACCGCTTGGATATTTTTCCTCCCAAATAGAAATTTGTTGCGGGGTGCATTCCTTAACTCCATGAATACGACCGATTATAAGATCCGCAATAGGATTAGGAAGAAGACATGCATGGACATCTCCTGTGAAGAAAGGAGTGTCAATCCTAATAATAGCAGTAGGATATTTTTCCATGGTACCACCAAACGTAACACATTTGACCACCTTTCCCGAGTAACAGCGAGGATCTATCAGAGACTGCCTAACCCCGACAGTAGTGCAACCAGAATAAAAAAGCACTGAGACTAGCCTATCATTCACTAGACCTTTATGCAAGATGAGTGATCCTCTCCCATTGTCACGTAGACAGTGACTTAATTTATTTTTCCATCTCGTCTCAATGTTATTACTCTTTAATGCTCTGTTTTCCTAGACATTTTGTTTCTCTTTGCTTTGCTACCTGTGTGGCCCAATTGTTTTCTCCTTCTCAAACCCCACCCGAGGTTGTTTACGTTCGAGCCTGCAGCGGTCAGCGAACGATAATGTTACGTCAGCACACCTGGCCTGATCAGAAGAACGTCTGTTACGCTTAAAGTGTTAGCCACGAGCGGCTAGTACCCTTTGAGGCCTGGGTAACGAGTTTGATCTGTTTCAGGGGGAGATAACAATCGCGGTCAGTCTCCGGGTTTTGCCCTTTAGAACGCATTAGCGATCATAATACTATGCATTTCTCTACCTGAGGGAATTTTCTTGCGGTTGTTGACTTCTGATGTCTCTAGAATAACCTTTGTATTACTCTCTTGATTACGCATTACGCCGATACTTCTGAAGAAATATGCAGGCCAGGTGTCCGAGGGGAGCGTCCTTGTAATCTATAAGAGTAGACGGGGTTAATAAGACAAGGACATTCGTGAATATTCCTGGCCCGTAGATGACCATCATGAGATAAGGCAAACTTTAACACAGTACTAGAATGTGTTTGCCTATGTTCTAGTCATTTTCGGGTTTCAGGGATACCGAATTGCTAGAGTCAAGTCTCCAGTCAGGCGAAGAATGTCACATTCTCTTCGTTCTAGAGGGATTCTGAGTACATCTAGCATCACGAGTCGTCAAACCCCCATTCCTGAACCTAAACCTTTTTGTCAACGCCAAGTTAAGCTCACGCAATGCAACGAGCCAACGCTAAATCTGGAAACATCGAATGCAGTAGTAGTTCTCTACTCGCCTATTGGATTACCAGTCAGAGCATTGCGTCTTCCAGAATATCCAAACCCGCCCAGCATGTCTATAGCAGAATCTGATAGCACCAAGCCTTTGTGTGCCTAAACGGGGCACTCAGCCAATCCACGGTCAAGCAAGACCAACCAGGATTTACTACCTAGTACGAAAGGTCAAAAGCGTCGGATAAGAGCGCTAGGGACTGCCTTGTCCTCAAGTAACTCCGTCTGGAGTATTTCTGGGTCTATGTAGAACTTCGCACGTATGAGCAGCCATCTATGGACAGAGTTCCAGCCCCTCTCACGCCATTAGAGGTCACCAACGTTTAGCACCAACAAGGAAAGTTTTGTAGGCTAGTCCCTCACGAAGGATCTACATGTAATACACTTTCTGGAGCTAGCTTTTGGTCCCACGACCGCGGACAGGCTGTCGCTCAGTTATTTTATTCGATCAGCAGGAGATAAATATAGTCTTCCAGACCACCTCGCGCAATTAGGGAGGAATCACCAATGATAGCGCCTATACAGTGATTTTATTCAGGTTAATTCCATCACCCATGGAGGATATGTACGAAAAAACCACTTACTGGAGCTATTTCATATGGTCCCCGAAAACGGACGGACTGACACTCGATTTATTTATCTCTCTGTGTTCTACAGGTTTTATGAATGGTGATTATTGTGGTTCTTCTTCTTCTTCCGTTCTTAGCCAAAGACCGACCAAGCAGTCAGAGGCCATCACGCCTTGTGGCGTCTTAAGGGCAACAGCAGATTGATTTTCTCTGTTGTAGTTTCCCATCACGCCTAGCGGCGTCTTTAGGGCAACAACAAATAGATCCATCTGCCGTTGTTTCCGTAATCGGTGTGACAAGCCAACGGGTGATCAGCCCATGATTATTGTGGTTATTGATGAGTTATTGATGACTATTGATGAATATTTTGATTATTGATGTAATTTTATGTTGTTGTGATGATATGCATTATTTTCATGCTTTTCTTCATTTAATAAAGTTTACACCTTTATTAATACGCTGTTCGCGACCTTTCCATCCATAAGTAACTTGTTTTTAGCTCTTTACTATAATCTTTATGTATGATAAGAGAAAAGAGTGAGAGCAGGAGGTGCTTAGACAGACATAAGTGAGTTGAGGCTTGGAGAGAGAGATCATTTTGATAAATCTTCTTCCAGGTTGTCTCAAGTCCATCTCCTATTTACATCTTTCTGTGTGTGTAATCTATAACTCTGTCAGTCCACTATCCCTTGTCGATTTCACTACTGTTGTCCAACTCGACAAATACTCTACACTCAAACTCAACCACGACACCCATCATGCGCAACTGTAGCAGGAAGAGCGGGAAGAGGGTGACCACAAATTAAGGTAGATACAGACGATGGCTCAAACAATGTTGAGCATTGGGGGCATTCAGTTGCTATCCCAAAATCGAAAGCACAACCAGTGATAGCCCTAGAGTTACCACTATCATTTACTGTATTACAGGCTCCATTAAACTCTTGTTGTGCAGAGTTTGCCTGTTGGAAAGCTTTTCTTTTGTTATATCTAGGTCTACCGCGATTATCATTTCCCCTGTAATTGTTATCATATTGTCTATTGTAATTATCATTCCGGTTTGAATCCCGGTTTGTATATTCACCATCGTCATATTCTTGACGTCGAGAATGGTTATCCCGAGCAGAAAAGCTTGGGTAGTTTTTATTGTGATAACCTTTGCGAAAGTGTCTAAAATTATTACCACCAAAATTATGAGAACTCCCATGTCGTCTCCAGTTCTTAGAAGAAGAACCATCATATGTTGGATTACTCTGCTTATGAGTGTAATTCTGATTACTTTTCCTATTCCAGTTTTGTTGGGCACCCTGAAATTTCTTATTGAAATTAAGGTTATATGGTGCTGCCGAAGCAACTGGCAACCCTTCCTTCACTTTAGAATTGCTATTTGTAGCATAGGGATGCGCGGTGGCATACTGACAACAGTATTCCTCCATGTCTTTTAAGTTTTTAGGCTTACGCTCATGAAGAAATGCAAGGAAAGAATCATTAACAGATGACAAAACGTTGTCTCTAAGTAATAAGTCCATTAGACCTTCATATGTTTTCTCAGTTTGAGACAACTCAACCCATCGTGTAAATGTACAATGTATTTTTGTAATAAAATCAGAGAAATCTACTCCATTTTCTGGCAACATTGTCCTAAAACGAAGACGATAATCTTCTTCTTTTAGTTGATATTTTTTTAATAATGCTGCTCTGACAACATCATAATTACTTCTATTATGCTCTTCTATTGTCATAAGAGTAGTCACATTTTCACCTGTAAAAAATTCCATCAGTTGTTCAACATAGTTTTCCTTTTTTATCTTATACGTACCACATAAAAATTCGAATCTATCAAGATAATCAGTTATATCGTCCTTTAAAGGATTGAAATGAGGCAATTTGATCTTACTAGACCTCTCCTTTGTTGTATCCGAAGTTACTTGATGAGCACCAATATTTGTTATTTTCAATTTCTCTAATTCCAAAGTCGCGAGTCTTTCCTCATGTTCCATTTTCTGTTTCCTTTCTTCGGCTTGAAGTTTTCTTTCCTCTGCAGGAGCTTGAAATTTTCTTTCCTCTGCAGCAGCTTGAAATTTTCTTTCTTCTGCTTGAAGTTTTCTTTCCTCTGCAGCAGCTTGAAGTTTTTGTTTTTCCATTTCCATCTGGAATTTTCTTTCATCAGCTTGCATTTGCAACCTTAAATTCTCAGCATCTATCTTCTTTTGTTCAGCTTGCATCTGCAATCTTAAATTCTCAGCATCTATCTTCTTTTGCTCAGCTTCCGCTTTGGATTTAGTTTCCTCTTTTTGTCTCTTTTCTTCTGACTTCAATGCTATGGCGTATTGAGCAGTTGCAAATTCTTCTATCTTGTCACCTGTCTTCCCAAGGACTTTCCCTTGTTCAATGAAGAAGTCTAGTGTAGACATTGTCTAATGAGATCAGTAACCTGAAAAAATTAAATAAATTACCTTATCCCACTTCAATTGGAGACAAGTCTTCAATGTTAGACTTGTATACTCAGTTCAGTTTATTTCACTCTCTTCGAGAGACAAGTCTCAATCAAAGACCTTGTATGGTTACCTTATTTCTTTAAAATAATTTTCTATCAATACTCCCAATATGAATAGTGTATCATATTAATAACGACAATAATAATACATGACCAAGTATATGTATGTAGACTGTGTATGACAATAATAAATACAAAGACAAGGATACAGAACAACAACCGAAAACGTTCGCAGAAGTCAAATAAACAATACAGCGAAACTAAGGAAAATGTTACAAAAATGTGTAAAGATGACTGCGAAAAGTAAACAAGACAAATGGAACACTGTTATAAACAAAAAGGTGTAAAGAAATAAACGGAAGGAAGGAGAGACGAACAGATACAAACAAAACAAATCGAAAATCAAAGAATGGAAAAATAACGAATACAACACTAACTCATGTCGTCACAGCTAAACGTAAACAGCAACAATTGTCGCTAGCAAATTCCAATTAAGGAAATTTGCAGTCCCTAACGACACGCTCTCAATAGATAACCTCTATTACGTGGTATTTATCTAAAGGAGTCACCTTACCCAACCAGCCCGCTGAAAACAACAAAAAATACACCACAATATTACAAATAACATATAACATTGCATATAATAGAATGTGTTGCAAACAAATTTTAGTTACAAATTACAATACAGTAACTCTCTTGTTCTTTGTCAACACTGGAGTATAATGTCAAGCGCGCACTGATTGTTCGATCCACAATAACATGTAGTGGTCTCCAGGAACATAATGTCACTATGACCTTCTCGATGAATAGTTGAGACTTGACCAAAAGTTCGTAGACGCTACTGTTTACAAAAAAAATTTGACCTCGAACTATGTGACTTGAATGTACAGATGTTGAAAAGTCTGTTGCCTGAAACGGTAAACAACCAGCGGTACTGTTTACAAAAGGACTTGACTTGTGTGCAGCTGTAACGTGTAAACAACCAGCGGTACTGTTTACAAAACGAATCGACTTGTGTGCAGCTGTGGTCCACGTAACAATATTGCCTAGATGCCAACACTGTTTATGTGGGTCAACAGTCAATGACCTAATTCTGCTGTCAACCCTGATCGTTCCAATCTGTTACATCAACCAAAATTGAAGCAGTAAAGCCCACGGACATGGCCTACCAGAAATGTTACTTGAATTTTCTTGCTCCTTAGCTGGTTTGTTTCTGCGTGTTGCAGATGTTGATGAAGAGACATGGGTGTGCAGAGACGCGAATGTGTTTAGGCTCATATGTAGTGTACAAACACCCAGTCACACTCGTACTACAGTCAATGATGGTTGGAACTACTTGTGATGGTTCATACATTTATTAACAGGACTAACATGTAGAATCACACAGGAACAGTCAATGTAAACAAGTTCATGTACATCATGTCAATGGAAATCGCTTGGTACATATCAGTCATTCTGGCTGGTGAACATTCATATATGTATGCATGTCAATAGTGTTATGTTCTTTTCATGTACTGTTCATAATGCCGCTTTTGGTATCTCTGACTGAACGCGTCATATACTTTAATAACTCCGTCATACAAAAGACGAGCCCTTCACTCAAGTAATCCTATTACTAGGGCCGTCGTACACCTTGGCATAACACGCCAATCATGTCGGTACATGCCGTAGAATAGTTGCCATTACACAGACCTGACGATGACGTCAGCTGTGCATTCTTCATTAAGCAGGTTGCATGAATCATGCTTTAATGTTTGTGTAGATATACCGCCAACCTGCAGTTTCCACCATATATAACTTCATCACTGGACTTCTGATCATATAAGACAAATAGTCTTGAATAGCTACCTTGAGCACAAATATAAGTTCTGCTTTACAGGAATCGTGAACTGTTCTCACAGCTAGGTAAGCCTTTACCAAATTCTGTCACCGAATACATAATAATGGCAAAGTCGATGTTACCTTGAAACTAATCCTCAGAACACAATAATAACACTGTCGTCCTTTCTGACGCACAGAGAATCAATGGGGAAAACTGACAACGCAGTCACTTCTAAGATTTTCCTACCCGAAAATACAATGGACATACATCGTCCTACAGAAGCCAGATAGCAACTCAACAAGACGGAAGTCTAATTTCGCGCTCTTCACTGCGCATCGCATATAGCCGAGAACTGTATTACCTTTGACCCAAAAGGTCAAACACAATGAATGAACAAACAAGGGAGATAACCCCTAATCAACCTGACACAGCAAAGTCAAGACATAGTTACTAAACTTTGACCAGGGTGAAAAACCTACAACCAATAGATCGATGTTTGAAACTCCATTAAAAATGAGCGCAACAGCCAGTTTTATATAATGTGAATTGACACGTGGGTGGAAGCAGATTAAGATAATTTTCCCCAGTAAAGGAAAGAGAGAGTTGTCGTGTTAAATTTCCTTTAGGTGATGTATTTAGTTCGTTTTGTTAAAGTTAAGAATAATTATATTTTATTCTTTAATGTAAGAGTAATGAAGTGTATTTCGCGATTATTGATTATTCTACTGTATATCTTTAGTGGATTACTTTGAGTGAGGTGAGAATATGTATTTAGATTTCTGGAGAGCGCGAGGCACTCCTTGGTGCGCAAGGCACGTTGAGACAGGTGTTTCTCTGTTTGCTCCGTGCGGAGCATGGAAACACCAATGCGGCTGGTGTCCATCACAAGCCGACAAGAAGCCTTTTTATGCTATTGCAGAGGTTGTTTCGGTAACGATGTGTTTCATGTGATGAGATTCACAGGCTCATCAGGGGTCATATACGACACGCTTGTTGCCAGGCGCACCAGTCGTCACATACGACATGCTTCAGAGTGCAGGACGAATATTGAGATGGATCAGTTGCGAGGTGGTGGTTTATTCTCATTATTGAGAGTATTTGTTGTACATAGAGTTGAATATTATTTTATGTCCATGTTATTATTATTTAATTATGGTTATGTGAAGAATGGTTTGTGAGAGCACGTGGGCTAACTTGGAGATATATATTTCTCTTCTCCGCTCCTGAGGGAGCATGGAGCCACCAGTGTGGTTTGCCTCCGCATGAAGTATTCATATGCTCGTGCAGTAGTGGTTTCGGTAGCAATCTGTGTTACATGGTGAGATTGCCAGCCTCATGCACAACACCGCACTAGTCTCATTGGACGACATGCATGAGTGTGGGTGTGTGTGTGTATATGATAGCTGAGTGTGTGCTCTTGCAGTAGTGGTTTCGGTAGCAATCTGTCTTACATGGTGAGATTGCCAGCCTCATGCACAACACCATACTAGTCTCATTGGACGACATGCATGAATGTGTGTGTGTGCTCTTGCAGTAGTGGTTTTGGAAGCAACCGATGTTACACGGTGAGATTGCCAGCCTCATGCACAACACCTTACTAGTCGCATTGGACGACACGCATGAGTGTGTGCGTGTGTGATAGTTGAGGGTGCCAGGTGGCGTGGAAGGACTGTTTGGCAGGTGAGAGTATCGTTATTCAACTATGATTTTAACTAGCCCGTGCTTTGTTTGCGTTTCAGGATTAGGAACTGAGCACTAGCTGGGTGTTCGTTTGTTTGGTGTTATGTTCGTTGGTTTATTTGTTTAATGTTTGCTTCAGTGTGCACTTAGTCACTGAATGGGTTGTAAAAATAAATACAGCCCCTGCCTCAAGAATCAGAGTTTTATTGTTATTCGGGTCGGTGCGAGTGTGAAAAGAGAGTGATCACATATCATAACAGCATCATCATTCATCTCGCCCACCCTATCACACACACACACACACACATATATATATATATATATATATATACACACACACACACCTGTCGTAGATTAGTAATAGGGGAATTGAGACTTAGGTTGGTCCCTTCTGAATAGAAATAGAACAGGTGATAACTCAGTGGGAGATAATAATAGAAAAAGATTTTTACGAGTGAGATGGTGGAAAATAATAGAGTCTGTCCCTGACACTCGAGAAGCTTCTCTCGGTCAGCTTATCTCTACAACAGATCTAGATTAGTCAGACAGTCTACTCGAATATATATAGTAATATATATACCACTCACATACACACACACATAAGTGACGACAGTTAGACGCACAGACGGGAAAACTATAACAATGGAATATAGATATTTTGGGACGAGCTGACCGACACACTTGAATAAGTTTATGTAAATTTTATTTATCATAAGAAAATTCACCACAACCATAAGTTTGAATATCAATCACATATAAATACACATACACATAAGTTAATAAATTACCAGCAGAACAGACCCATAGGTGTAATCCTTTCCCCCTCTGTTGAGCCCACGATCCCGTTAGCAGAAAAGTTATAGCCCCACAGAGTCACAGATTTACACACTATGGTCTAAGATTTCCCACTACAGTTAAGAACAGAGTTGATATATTAATCTATTCTAAGAGGAAAACATCATTAGCAACAAACTTGCATAAAGAAAACACAAAGTAGGTGCATAAATTATACCATAAGGGAATCACTCAGTCCTGCTTTCTCTCTGTTCATTCACCAGTGGCCACTGACATTCTTTCTTACCTACAAACTTGATATCTTGCACCTTCAGGCGCCAACTTTAGGACACACACACACAGTGAATCCGTGTTCTTTTTGATAAAGAGAACCCCAGCTCTGCAGATACAGGTCTCATCCAATGTTCCGGGGAGCGTTCACTTTACAACTATATTTTAGGATTTCTGTTTATGTCACTTGAATCAGTTCTGGTAAGAAATTTTACATGGGCTCACAATGTCAGAATCTCGAGGTTTCCAGTACTTAGGAAATGACATGTTGGTAACGTTTCTCAATATAAAATTATTGGTCACACCACAATTGTCAAACGTCGGAAATGTTTCTGTTTGTAATTTTTCTCGCCACAGGGGCTGAATGTGCATGAGATTTAGGGAAGAAATATAATCTGGCTCGATAAGCCCAGTTACTGCATTTAATCTTAAAGTTCGTGAGATGGGTACTCTGTGTCGTTCTGGATGCAAACACAATGCCAGACAGGTTGTAACTTGGAAACCCACGTATTTAAGTACCAAATGTTTCTTCTAGGTTATTCTCATATATACTGAAACCACTGGTAGGTTTAGGGTTTGACCCAAATACTGTATAAAGGAAGAGAAAAACATAAATACTCAACCCTAATAGTATACACAATCCTACGCGTAAATAGAATATGTTCACTTCGGTTATTTAACTTAAATTATAAACCGCAAACTTAGATCTTATCTTATCGTTTAAAACTCCCGTGAAATAAATTCTAGTCATTAAAAAGAAATCAATCATCATGAATTAGAAATAAATACATCTTTCGTCAACACTCATGATGTATCAGTGCATTTACCAGTTAGCTAAAATATTCACTGACTGGTTACTAGCAATTTAATTAAATTTATTTATAGCTGAATGCGTTTTAGCTAGAAACTATAGTTTATTTTGCTATCCACTGTAACACGTAAACTTAGAGAAATTAGAATGACTGGCCTAACTGGAAAAACACTCTGCACAAAAATTCAGTGAAGATATAATTCGAACTAACAATAAACACTCGACAATACTAGTCAATATATATTTACCTCACACAGAACTACTTAAGACTATTCTCCAACACAAGCTGAGATTATACTTAATAAAGTAATCTAGAAACGAAGCTAGATATGTTTAGAGAAACTGTGGATTCTGAATGAATGAAGACTAAACTGCTGGGGTTTAAATATAGGAAAGAAAGAAATTAGCCCAGACTTAATACATTTAGCACCTACGTCCAGATTTACATATTTCCTTCTCATTCTGCGAACCAAACGAATTTCTTCGCACCAGTGCCGAAACCAGACTCTATGTGTTGCGTACGGACTCATTTGAGATCCGACGTAATGTAATAGACCCGACTCGTGCGAGATTTCCTCGTCTTACCAGATCACCCTATTACTGCCTGCAGACTATGGTCATAAACGCAATAAGAGCGAGCTCGTCTTTGATCTCAAATCTTTCACCGTGAATAATTAACTTATAGGCGAACAGATCAGGGAAAAGTGATAGACAATGGTCTTCTTTATTATCCCTGTCGAGAACGAATTAACTCGATTCGATCTCTCATCAAAGAACTTAGCTAACCGCAATAAAATGCGTTGCTAAATTAGAAAGGAAATGACAAAGGTTTGAATAGCTAACAATCTAGCGTATGCGAAAGAAAGGTAAAAGAGAGAAAGAAAGGTAAAAGACAAGTGAAGAATAAAGAAAAGATATATAAAATCTATTAGTCCTAATATCTCTGCCACAGACGTCGAACCTTTAAGATATGGAACCATTCCATGTCTACTTTTATGGAAATAGATTTCCTATATCAGTAGCTTCAGGGGGCCTGTTATCTTCACTATCATCTCCCCCCTCCGTCTCTGTCCAATTCTTATTCATGTCTGCTCCCAAAGTTTTCTTTCTCTGGAATGTCTTCCTTGTGCGCTTGAAAGAGTGTCGCCGCTTTTGACATTTTTGAAAGATTCTATGTGTTTGCAGTGGAATTTCGCTGCCACTATCGTCATCTTCGTCAGTTTTGGCGAACGCCAAGAGATGTTCGGAGGTTGGCACTGGTCTTTCCAGGTATTTCTTTAACAGATTTACATGGTAGACCCTCTCCTTTCCTTTAATAGAGATCTGGTAGTTAGTCTTAGAAATCTTTTTAAGGACGGTAAACGGCCCTTGCCATCCGATACGTAGTTTGTTGTTCCCGATGGGGAGTAGCAAAAAAACTTTCTCTCCTGCTCGTTTCTTTCTTTCGCGGCTTTCTTGTATCGGTTTGTGTGCTTTGCTAGTGCTCGCTTAAAGTTGGTCGTTGCTAGGTCCCATCCTAGTTTTAACCTTTCCTTTAAATCCGACACATATTTACTGGCTGAGACGACTGTCTCATCAGCCTTCTCGTCTGTCAGCGACTGAAGTAAGGCTTCAAGCGGCCCCTTAATAGGTATGCCGAATAAAAGAGTAGCTGGGAGAAATCCTGTGGAAGTATGTGGGGCTTCTCTGTAGCCAAATAAAGCTGCAGGAATACAAAGATCCCAATCTTCAGGTTTCACTTGTCCCAGTTTACTTAACATCATGTTGAGGTTTCCGTTGACACGTTCTACTAACCCACTTCTGGCCGGATTATAAGGCTTTATGTAGATGTGCTGGTTTCTCAAGATCTTAACGATCTCATCCATTAACAGGTTTCGGTATGGAGATCCGTTATCCGTCAACACTTGTTGAGGGAATTTCAACCGAGTAAAAATCTGCACTAGGGCTTCTGCGACATGCTTGGCATCCGCGCATGTTAGCGGTGTAGCTTCTGCCCATAAAGTGCATGTGTCGACTAAGGTCAGGACGAACCTGTTCCTTCTTTTAGTCCTTTCTAAGGGTCGTAAAATGTCGATCACTACCCGTTCAAATGGTGTTCCCATTATTGGAATTTCACTCATAGAAACTGGTGATGTTCGTTGCTTGGGTGGCACACGTTGGCACTGGGCACAGGATTTCACATAAATGGTAATATCAGTATTTATTCCTGGCCACCAATAATGAGTAGATATACGCTGATTTGTTGCGTTTTGTCCCATATGTCCGCTAAAGGGAAGAGAGTGCCCCATTTCTAAGATTTGGTTTCTGTACTGTTTCGGTATTAGGAGCTGATTGTAACCTTGTTCAGGCTTGCCCGTTCTGCGATAAAGTACGCCATCCTTAGAAAAAATGTCCCCGTGGTGTCTGGGGTCTTTAGCCATGGGCAGTTTCCTAAAGCAGGGTGCCAAGGTAAGGTCCTTTTGTTGCGCTTCTTTAAGTTCCTTAGGTAACAAATTTGTCGCAGGCTCCCGTTCCTTCTTGGTTTGCTCTCTTGTAGTTACTACTGCCACAATTGGCTCTTCCGGTTTTCCAATAAACACATATCTATCGCCACGTATGACTGGGTAGATCGGGTCATCCCTAACAGCCGCTTTGATCACACCTCTGACAAAATCAGAGTGGATCTCAACCAATGCGATGGAAAGCGCTGTAGGTGCATCACTCTTAGAAACTCCACAAAGTTGGACGGTTTCTCCTGTCTCTTGACCGGGTTTGACAAGGTGCCTGGTGACAATGCAATCATAAGAAAGCCCCGTGTTAAATAAACAAAAAGTTGAAGATCTGTGCAAAATAACAGTACCTCGCGTTGAGGGTCTATCCTCTACAGGTTGAAAATTACTGACATTAATTCTACCATGCGAGACTGTTAGCAAGCATCCGATGCGTTTAGGCTCCGTGTGCTCGCTCTGATCACATGTCCCGTGCTCAGGGGTTTTCCCTTTATCACCTTGTCCTTTCTGACCGCGCTGCCATGTAGGACGGTTGGGTTGATCAGACTGTTTGTTATTGGTTGGGTACTTGTTTTTGTAAAACTTAGATTTTTCCAGAGGGGGGTTCTGGGGTCCAGTTTCTCTGTGGTTATGCTGCTGGAAAGAATGGGAAGATTGATCTAGATTATTCTTTCGAGAAGGCTCTTCTGTCGGTTTACGTTTTGTGGCCGGCAGTTCGGCCAGCGCATTATGATATCGCTCAGACTTTTCCAAAATGTCTTCAAGCTTTTCTGCCCCCTGCTCAGCTAGAAATCTTCGGGTGTCACCAGACAAAGTGTTCTTTATCTGTTTGCATATAACGAACTCCTCAAGCCCTTCATAGGCAGAGGCGAGCTGTGACAGCTCCAGACACTTTGTCAAGTATCCCTTTAGACGAGAAGAGAACTGTTGAAAAGTTTCAGAGCTCTCCTTTCTGCTGTTGCGAAACAGTTGCAAAAATTTGCGAACGTTCATTTCAAAACGCTCAAGTAACGCTTTCTTCAACACGTCGTAGTTGTCTTGTTGGCTGATTTCCAGTTTAGAGTACACATCATACGCACTACTTTTTAAAGCCTGGGAAAGCTTCATACACCAACGCGACATTCCTAAACCGTACAGAGTTGCCATTTTCTCAAATTTTTCTAGATATGTGTCAATCTTCTCATTAGGACAAGGGAAAGTGATACCGTAATGTTGCTACCACTGGAAAAGTATGACAGTGTTGATAGCTGTACAGTAATGATGACGACTAAATGTGTTCTGGTTATAGGCCACGCCCACACAGGTCTATTTATAAATATATTATTACTGTCACTGCCTGGACTGTTCAAAGTAAGTGTGTACGGTGCATTCATTCATCACAGTAACACACATAAGAATCATGGATCGTTGAACTACCGTTGACGTTTCATGAACAGTTTATTCACGTATCAACATAGACGACGACATAGACGAAATACAGCATAAAGTACAAAGCATCGATTAAATAAATTCATGAAGCTCCAACACCCCACAGAGCTCCATTACAGCGCACACCCGCGCACTTCTCATATAAGGTACACATTAACAATGTTCCTTAAAAAACTGCATTCACCGCAGTTATAAATACGGCCTCATACATATGGCCTCATCCAGAAAGACTGCTCACATCGCAGTACTATTAAATTCATCAAAATACTGGCCTTCTCATGTTTTCTCCATAGAGCTCAATTATAGCATAATGGAGCACTTCTCATAGAAGATGACCATAACGATTTTCCTCAAAAGACTACATCTCCCCTTCTCAGCAAAGGCTGCTCCACGGCAGTTGAATAATCATCGTCAGCGCTATCTCTTCTTAGAGCTTAATTATAGCATAGTGGTGCACTTCTCATAGAAGATGCACATCCACAATATTCCTCAAAGGACTGCGTATCCAGCAGTCTGCAGTAATATAGCCTGCACAATATATGGCCTCCTAATCTCCTTCACAAAAATGTCTATGGCCTACAAAGTAATGTCTTTAAATCTCAGACTCTCCATAGCGCCTAATTGTAGGATAGTGGTGCACTTCTCTTAGAACGTGCACAATAACAAAATCTCTCAAACGACTGCATCAACTGCAGTTATATATATCAAAGTAAATTCATCACATAATCTAACACATGAAGGAACATTCAATACAAGAAAGAATATTCAATACAGGAAAGAATATTCAATACAGGCCTGTTCAAAAGTCTCCACCGAGGCACACATTGTGAAAAACACTCTATAGAAAACACCCAGGGTTGACTACCACAGTCAAACGCCTAGAACACACTCCAAACCACTAGGCTTGACCGCATCGGTCCACACCCAGAAAAAAGACTGCACAGCGGTCACAAATCTCCCGCTCAACCAGTCACGAGACTTCGCTGTTCAACACAGCTCAGTCCCTTCACGGACTAGCCGTGAGCTATTCACAGCTGTACAATACAGAACAACTTCATCTCCCCACTCGAAATGAATAGCGCTCACAACGCTCTTTTTTTCTGACTTATAAGACTTCTCGAACATACGAGGAAATTTCTTAAAGAATTCAGTCATCTAATAAATAAACACGTGCCAGAAGCGACGCAGCTCTAAATTTACTCTGACCAACTTAGCATACTAAGGATCACTTACCTTTTTAACCTTAACAGAAAGATTCTAGAGCAAAAGATATAGCGGTGAGTTGAGGAGATTGAGCGTTAGAAGGATCAGTTAAAGAAGAATGAGGAGAAGACTCTCCACTGCTGGAGGTAGAAGCAGCGCCACGACTTTGGACTCCTAGAGCTTTAAGAGCCAACTCATGCTGTCTCTCTTTCTCTCTTTCTTCGGCGTTTTGCTGTCTCTCCTTCTCTCTTTTGTTCGCCCTGTGAATTTCCATTTCCTCATCCATCTTCTTCTGCTCTCTAGCTTCGGCTGCTTTTTCCTTCTGCTCCGCATCATATGTCAAGTTCGTCCCTGACAAAAGCTTTCGCTTCGTCTTCTTCCAATCCCTCTTCCCTTGCTTCGTCTCTGAGCATCTGTCTAAGCTTTGCCCTCTCTGCCATTGTAAATAAGTGACTGAGACTTACTCGAGAAAGAAGTAAGAAAAAGGATACTCTGGTTCTCTACCACTTACGAGAACATACACAAAATATTATTATTTAACAGGGATACCTCCTCCTATACTATCACTGCTATTAATTGGCAATAAAGGCTCTAAATGCAAGCGACTCTGCCAATTAAATGGTAGTTAAGATTAATCACTAACAAAAATAAGTTGTTACAGTTGAAACAAAACAATTATTGCAAAAATTTTAGGAGAAAAAAATTCCCTTAATTTTTAAAATCCACTACAAGTTCACCCCTGAAGTCAGATCGGGTAAAGGAGGCAATTAACTGGACGAAATAGTCTGAAACGCACTCCTTCGCTTAGCTCAAACACCTTCTGCTTCAAAAACCCTGTGATTGTTACACAATCACAAACTCTACCAGCGGTTAAGTATTACAAAATCAATACATAACATATCTTCCGACCAAAATCAACCTATAAATCAAAATGTATAATACTCAATACTGCTGTGTAAAAAACAATTTACTATTTGTGTAGTCAGGAAGCTCATAAACAGATCGTTAGTCTAGGGGATAGTTATTTTTAAAGATTTTAAAACTCACGAGACATCACACTCTTACTCTATTACAGAATAAAGAAAATTAATCCTGCAGACGAACTGATATTTGTCGTCTCGTCTTCCTATTCTAAGTTCAAAATCCCGTTAGACGAGACCCCATTTGTTGTAGATTAGTGATAGGGGAATTAAGACTTAGGTTGGTCCCTTCTGAATAGAAATAGAACAGGTGATAACTCAGTGGGAGATAATAAAAGAAATAGATTTTCACGAGTGAGATGGTGGAAAATAATAGAGTCTGTCCCTGACACTCGAGAAGCTTCTCTCGGTCAGCCTATCTCTACAACAGATCTAGATTAGTCAGACAGTCTACTCGAATATATATAGTAATATATATACCACTAACATACACACACATAAGTGACGACAGTTAGACGCACAGACGGGAAAACTATAACAATGGAATATAGATATTTTGGGACGAGCTGACCGACACACTTGAATAAGTTTATGTAAATTTTATTTATCATAAGAAAATTCACCACAACCATAAGTTTGAATATCAATCACATATAAATATACATACACATAAGTTAATGAATTACTAACAGAACAGACCCATAGGTGTAATCCTTTCCCCCTCTGTTGAGCCCACGATCCCGTTAGCAGAAAAGTTATAGCCCCCAAAGAGTCACAGATTTAAACGCTATGGTCTAAGATTTCCCACCACAGTTAAGAACAGAGTTGATATATTAATCTATTCTAAGAGGAAAACATCATTAGCAACAAACTTGCATAAAGAAAACACAAAGTGGGTGCATAAATTATACCATAAGGGAATCACTCAGTCCTGCTTTCTCTCTGTTCATTCACCAGTGGCCACTGACATTCTTTCTTACCTACAAACCTGATGTCTTGCACCTTCAGGCGCCAACTTTAGGACACACACACAGTGAATCCGTGTTCTTTTTGATAAAGAGAACCCCAGCTCTGCAGATACAGGTTTCATCCAATGTTCCGGGAAGCGTTCACTTTACAACTATATTTTAGGATTACTGTTTAAGTGCGCGGTGTGCGGGGTGGCTAGGTTCATCGGCGGAGGGCGGGGTGCAAGCGGTGTTGCATTGGTGGGATATGGGAGGGGGGTCTCGTCAGGACAGCGGAGGGCGGGAGACGGGATGGGCAGGGCACTTCAGAGAGACGCTGGACAGGGAGATACCAGAGACGCAGTTGAGTGTTCCTGGGGCTGAGGGCGATCTGGATGTGGATGCAGACATTCCACGAGGGGAGGAGGTCGTCGCAGCGAGCGGGAGGTTGGGGAACGGTGAGGCTCCGGGCCATGATGGCTTGGATGCGGGGCTGTTTGGGACGGACCCTGGGCTGGCGGCGGAGCTGTTGGAGCCGCTGTTTGCGCGGGTCTGGAGGGCGGGGACGGCACCGTCGGAGTGGAGGGGGGAATGGTTGTCGGGTTGCCCGGGGGGGGGGGAGATCTTGCAGACTGCAATGGTTGGAGAGGGGTCGCTCTTCTCTCAGTTCCCAGCGGGGTGCTGGGCAGGATGGTTGTGCAGAGTTTCGGGGGCGGTGGACTGCGGGCTGGGGAGGGGGCAGGCGGGGTTTGGAGGGAGCGGGGGATGTGTAGACCATATGTTCGCTCTCGGGAACATTGTGAAGCGGTGCTTGGAGTGGCAGAGACAGCTTTGCATGGGTTTTGTTGATTTTGAGAGGGCTTTTGACAGCGTGCGTGGGGACGGTTTGTGGAGGGTGCTGAGGGCTTGTGGAGTCCCGGGCGGCATTGTGTCAATCATGGGGGGCCTCTGTGCCGGCTTTGCGTGTGGTGTTGGGCAGGGCGGCCTGGCCTCCGGGGTGGGGGCGGGAGTTCGGCAGGGGTGCCCCTTGTCGGCATCTCTATTTTAGGCAGTCGTGGGCTAGGTGGTGCGCCGGCCGGCGGAGGGCGGTCCGGGAGGGGTGGGATGGGCTGCGTTCTCTGCGTTGGAGGATCTGGGGTATGCGGGTGGCATTGCGCTGCTGGCGCATTCGCATCGGCGCATCCGGGAGGGAACGGATGGACTTGGTGAAATTGGCCGGCGGGTGGCCTTGGACATCAGTTTGGGGAGGTCTGGGGTCATGGCGCTCAATGTGAGCAACCCTGGGCCCATGTCGGTGGGGAGTCGGCAGCTGGTGCGGACGGATGCCTTCACATGCCTAGGAAGCGTGGTGGCACCGGGCGGTGGGGCGGGCGGTGACATCGGCGTCAGAGTGAATAGGGCAAGGGCAGCCTCCTTTAGCCTAAATAACATCTGGAAGTCCTCCCAATACAGCACAAGCACAAAATTAAGATTATACCAGAGTTGCGTGCTTTCTGTGCTTCTCTATGGTGCGGAATGCTGGAGAGTCACAGAGAAGGAAATGTCAAAATTGTCCTCTTTTCACACAACATGCCTAAGAAAAATTCACCGCATCTTTTGGCCAAATACCATCACCAACCAAGATCTGCTTACTCGTAGCAAGCAAGAGGACATGCACACCATCATAGCTGGCAGACGCTGGAGCTGGGTTGGTCATGTCCTCAGAAGAGACCCCGATGCCATCACAAGAACAGCTATGTTTTGGACCCCTGAAGGAAAGCGAAAGAGAGGCCGACCAAAAAAAACTTGGCGGAGGACTGTGGAGGCTGAGATGCAAAGAATGAACCAGAGTTGGGGCACTGTACGAAGGATGGCCACCGACCGTGCAAAGTGGAATCAATTTGTTGTTGCCCTACAAGACGCCACTAGGCGTGATGGCCACTGACTGCTTTGACGGTCGGTGGTTAAGGATCGAAGAAGAAGAAATTTAAGTCACTTGAATCAGTTCAGGTAAGAAACTTTACATGGTCTCACAATGTCAGAATCTCGAGGTTTCCAGTACTTAGGAAATGACAGGTTGGTAACTTTTCTCACTATATAATTATTGGTCACACCACAATTGGTCAAACGTCGGAAATGTTAATGTTTGTAATTTTTCTCGCCACAGGGGCTAAATGTACATGAGATTTAGGGAAGAAATATAATCTGGCTCGATAGGCCCAGTTACTACATTTAGTCCTAAAGTTCTAGAGATGGGTACTCTGTCTCGTTCTGGATGCAAACACAATGCCAGACAGGTTGTAACTTGGAAACCCACGTACGTAAGTACAAAATGTTTCTTCTAGGTTATTCTCATATATACTGAAACCGCTGGTAGGTTTAGGGTTTGATCCAAATACTGTATAAAGGGAGAGAAAAACATAAATACTCAACCCTAATAGTATACACAATCCTACGCGTAAATAAAATATGTTCACTTCGGTTATTTAACTTAAATTATAAACCGCAAACTTAGAGCTTGTCTTATCGTTTAAAACTCCGGTGAAATAAATTCTAGTCATTAAAAAGAAATCAATCATCATGAATTAGAAATAAATACATCTTTCGTCAACACTCATGATGTATCAGTGCATTTACCAGTTAGCTAAAATATTCACTGACTGGTTACTAGCAATTTAATTAAATTTATTTATAGCTGAATGAGTTTTAGCTAGAAACTATAATTTATTTTGCTATCCACTGTAATACGTAAACTTAGAGAAATTATCAAATGACTGGCCTAACTGGCAAAACACTCTGCACAAAAATCTAGTGAAGATATAATTCGAACTAACAATAAACACTCGACAATACTAGTCAATATATATTTACCTCACACAGAACTACTTAAGACTATTCTCCAACACAAACTGAGATTATACTTAATAAAGTAATCTAGAAACGAAGCTAGATATGTTTAGAGAAACTGCGGAGTCTGAATGAATGAAGTCTAAACTGCTGGGGTTTAAATATAGGAAAGAAAGAAATGAGAGATTTCCTCGTCTTACCAGATCACCCTATTACTGCCTGCATACTATGGTCATAAACGCAATAAGAGCGAGCTCGTCTTTGATCTCAAATCTTTCACCGTGAATAATTAACTTATAGGCGAACAGATCAGGGAAAAGTGATAGACAATGGTCTTCCTTATTATCCCTGTCGAGAACGAATTAACACGATTCTATCTTTCATCAAAGAACTTAGCTAACCGCAATAAAATGCGTTGCTAATTTAGAAAGGAAATGACAAAGGTTTGAATAGCTAACAATCTAGCGTATGCGAAAGAAAGGTAAAAGAGCGAAAGAAAGGTAAAAGACAAGTGTAGAATAAAGAAAAGATATATAAAATATATTAATCATAATATCTCTGCCACAACACCCGAGTCCCGCGAAGTACCCAAAAGCCTTCCCGAGTTCTGGAAATTTAAAGTCAGGGAAAATCAGAAACACTAGCTCGGATCCATTAAGAAATGAAATTTACTAACTTAGTATTTAAAATACGACGACAAGTTTAAGACAAGAAAAAGATGAATGAAATTAAAATCTAGAAACTCTACAAGAAACTGGTAATTATGGTCAAGGGTAATTGCTGCACATTTACACTTTACTGTGAAAAAAAAGCTTTTCTCATAAATTATATGAAATCTGATAGCACTAAAGGGTTGTAGGATGACGACTGTTAACGAACGTATATTGATATGTTTTGTATTCGCGCGGTTTTTAACTTATATTGAACGCTGCGTATTTAATACGTTTGCACTAATTTATTCTAACGGCTAATATTCCTGGCCTTTCGTTACTTCAAGTCGTCCTAGTAAGACGTGTTTTTTCAAGCTCCAAGAATTGCAGAGGAAGATATTTATTTAAGTGGCATAACTAACTTCGGAGGCCGCCACTATCTTTCTAAGATGGTCCTGAACTTATATAGAAGTTCCACCTCTTATCGAGTAAGATAAATCAAGTATTTTTATATTCACGTCGTCTGGTATAATTACTTGGGTGGTCATCGTTCGTATGCACCTCTAGTACAGCGGCCAGGACTGAATGATTGAGACGAGACAGATGGAAGATTAACTACTATGTATGCCTTGTATATGCATTGACCATGAAGATGTTTCCTTGATGTAAAATAAATGCTGAAGATATATCGTGGACCCTCTACCCGACGTCTTGTGTTATTGAGCCAGCGATGTTCTGTGACGACCATACCCGTCTCCATTCGTGTTTGTCAGCATGATGCATGAATGTTTGTGATACTGTACTCTACTCAAAATCAAACTACAAGAAGAAAACCATACATAACAACGACAAACATAAAAACTTGGGCAAAACTAGTTGATTCATAAATTGTATCACTTGGACCCTTAATAACTTGTTCATTCGAAATGTTCCAGAAAAACAGTTGCCAATCTGCCCCAAAATATCAATGTGTTATTAGGAAGTAACCTTCGAAATTGATAAACAGATGTCTATACAACGTAATACACTGTTCTTTTCAAGAGTCGATATCAACAAATATCTATCATTCAAAATATACCCGGTACTTCAATAACCTGACATTACCTTTTGTATGAAATGTGACACTACATCACCTTTATTCCATCTCAATTTTTGGCCAAAATAGACCTGAGGTCGTAAATCGACTTACAATAGTTTCGAAACTTCCAATAGTGATAAATGAAATTTCCACAGTGCATGTTGTTATTAGTAATGTCACAGCAATCAGAAGTGCATTGTCTAATATTGGAAAAGGCCAATGCGCTTCAGGAACTCTGTGAAAAGGTCAGTGTAATTCAAGAGCTCTTTAAGTCCAACCCCGATGTCATAACAATCTTCACTCTTTCTCGGACCAAATTTAAAATCTGGGGATTACATCAGCATTCATATTTGAAATAGCATATGTCCTATTACATAGTCTGTTGTGTGTAAGACAATATTATACTCGTATTATGTGGTTGTGACCATCTGCTGTGTATAAGAGAACATTCTATCATGTGGTTGTGATCATCTGCTGAATAGAGTAAAGTGTAGCTTATGTTCTTCAGTAAACCAGGCTTTGAAGAGATAACAAAATCTAAACATGGTGTGTAAACTGATCTGAAAAAAAAATATCTTTTTTTACAGAGCCACCAACATTTGCTCGATATTTTCGCCGACCAAACTGTGGAGAAGTAGTGAGTTAAACACCAATACTGTCTACCAATTCTATAAATTGTACAAATATTTCTTCAAAATATTCCATGTGTGTGTTCTCTGTGATTATCAAAGATAACCAACAAGGGTATGGCAAATGTCTCCTGTAAAGCGAACTTTAGTGAGCATAAAATGCATCAAATTTCGTTAAAAACGCAACTATCCTCGTATGTTTGAAGGTCAGGGGTGCCTTATATAATTAACGGTAAGTCTGGTTATAGATGTCCCCTTTCGGGATGCCACACAAGAATTTTATTGTTGGTTTCACATTGTCAACTGAATTTTGTATTTCATTCCCTACTATAAGGGTCAAAACATACATGTGGGATGTTTAAATTTCTCACAAATATGTTAAGATGTTTAGATCACTCACAACAACCTCATCAAGGCTGCTTGTATCGCTCACAGCTATATTAAGATAGTGTAGGCTACAGCAAACGTTGTAAGCACAGCCTATGGCACAAATTGTTTGTCTTTGCTTACACGCACCTTCTTTTCATATCTATGGTCGAGCAACCATCATGTGCTTGACGACACTGCTTAAGTCAGCGGTAGGCAACACTGGAGCTGCGAGGAGCTACTTAAGATACACTGAGCTGCCTAAAGATCTACCTTGATAAAATCATGTCTGTTGTCAGGTTTCAGGATATCTGGAATTTGGAATAAATGCCTACATGTAACTTTTATCTCTGCCGCACGATCTACTTCCTACAATCCCATCATCAGAGAGATAGAAAATTAAAACTAAATGATTTACCGAATGTTAACTTCCCTTCAAAGAAAATATCGACTGTTATCCTCTACCTTTCACGAATAATGCGGATATGAGTAAGCTTACTAGCAGGTTTTCAATGCGAATGTAGTGAAAATACCTTTAAACGTGGATACACGGCAATTTTAAGGGCCGGAGGGAGAGGGCTGGTCCAAAATTTACCTAGGTTAAATATTCTGTATCCCCCTCTGTCACTTAGAGATCTACCAACTGACAGGTTGGTATTTACCGTAGATCAAGATCGACTGGTTGCCGACCCCTGTAAACTGTAAGCGATATGTCATTTCATCAGCAATAGGAGAAGCACTCAGTTCGGTCTATTAAACAAAGCCAACAAAACTCTTCACCAATAACAGCTTGGGATGTACTCGTGTCAATGAAAATGACACTAAACTAAAGTGGTCCAGTTCCTGAAACTTCAGCGCAGTTATGAGTGACTGAAAATCTGTTAGGCATTTGTCTGTACAGCAACATATTCTCTAAGATTCTATTCACAGCGCTTCGCCTTACCATCGTCGTCTCTTAGACAAACAAGTAATGTAATCCAAACAGATGTTCTCAGTTAAGATTCAATTTAGACAAACTGAAAGATCCAGAAATCGCGGGAATCTTTGAGGCAACTGTTGGAGGAAAATTCGCAGCTCTCAACTTTTTGGAGGATGATATCAACTCAATCACAGAGAACATGAAAGACGTGCTCATTGAATCAGCAACAGAAATACTTGGTAAAAGAAAGAAAATAAACAAACCATGTGTTACAGATGACATTCTGTAGTTATGTGATACACGGCGGGAAATGAAAAAGGTTAACAAAGAGGTTCCTGAAGCAGCATGGCAATACAGTATGGTGAATAAAAATATTAGAAAGAAAATGAAACAGGCCAAAGAAAAATGGGTAGCTGATCAATGTGAGTCCATTAATACGGGGCTAATAAAAGGTAACAGCAAGGCAGCTTTTGACACATTAAGAAGACTATCAAAACCCCAACAGCCCAGGGTAACTGTCATAGAAGATAGCAATGGGGCTCTGCTCAATGAAAAAACAGCTGTAATGAGAAGGTGGACAGAATACTGTAAAGAATTATATAACTGTAAACTTGACACTGACTTAGGCATATTAAACAACATTAAGTGCGAAAACAGGGAACTCGGAAATGCAGCAATACTACGGGAAGAAGTGGAAGAGGCTATATGTTCGATGAAAGGAGGGAAGTCACCGGGTGTGGATAATATACCAGCAGAGCTCTTGAAATATGGAGGACCAGATATAGTAAAAATCATGACAACAGTTTGCCAGAAGATATGGAGTACAAAAAAATGGCCAAAAGAATGGACGCAGTCATTAGTAATACCGCTTCCAAAGAAAGGAAATATAAAAATGTGCAAGAACTACAGAACCATTAGCCTTATTAGTCATCCAAGTAAGGTGATGTTAAGGATACTTTTGAACAGAATAAAACAGAAATCAGAAGAAATCTTGTCAGAGGAACAGGCTGGCTTTAGACCAAAAAGAAGTACCTCAGAACAAATCTTCAATATTAGATTACTGATCGAAAAACATCTCCAGCATCAACATGATTTATACCATAACTTCATCGATTTCACAAAAGCCTTCGATCGAGTCTGGCATGAAGGCTTATGGCAAATAATGAGAAAATTCAATTTTGATACCAACATCATAGATATCATTGAAGCACTATACAAGGACGCAAGCAGTGCTGTTTTTGCAAGCAACGACATTGGAGAATTTTTCAAAACAACTGTAGGAGTTCGCCAGGGATGTATCCTGTCACCAGTGCTCTTTAATATATATCTAGAACATATTATGCAAGAGGCTCTCTACGATTATAAATCAACCATATCGATTGGAGGCCGACCTCTGTCTAATCTACGTTTTGCTGATGATATTGATCTGATAGCTGGAACAGAATCAGAACTTCAAGACCTTACCTCTAGACTGGAGAAAGTAACAAGAACGTATGGGATGGAAATTAATATAGAAAAAAGCAAGATATTGGTGAATAGCCATAAGAAACATGTTCCGACCAACATTACGTTAAATAGGCAAACGTTAGAAGAAGTTAACACCTTTAAATATCTCGGGTCCACTATATGTAGTGATGGAAGATCAAGTAAAGAAATCAAGACAAGACTTGAGATGGCCTCAGCTGCCATGACAAGGTTGAATGTGATCTGGAAAAGTAACATCAGTTTTCCTGTGAAGATCAAATTATACAAATCACTTGTATTATCTATTCTCTTGTATGGGTGTGAGGGCTGGACACTCACTGCAGATACGGAGCGAAGGATTAAGGCTTTCGAGCATAAATGTTATAGAAGAATTTTGCGCATTTGCTATAAAGAGCACAAAACAAATGTCTTTGTTAGAGAGAAGATAAACACCTATGCAGGCCACCAAGAACCACTTTTGTCAATAGTGAAACGTCGAAAGCTTGCCTGGTTTGGGCATGTAACTCGTCATGACTCCCTTTCGAAAACGATCCTCCAGGGAACGGTCGAAGGTAAACGGAGAAGAGGAAGGCAAAGAAAATCCTGGGCTGATAACATCAAAGAATGGGCAGGACACGGTTTTTCCACACTTGTACGCATTGCTGAGAATAGAGAGCAGTGGAGGACCCTCTCTGCTGATGCTTCCACCATGGCACCCCTACGACCCATGACGGGTTATGGGTTGAGATGAGAGATGAATGTAATCCAGCTAATTTTATACAATTTTCCTCTTCGTATTTTTAATCTTACTCCCTTGTTTTCGACCAAAGATTTTAATATTGTGCTAGGAATAGATTGTTGCGGATAAGCTCTACTTACATTGAATCGGGACCGTGTGGGCAGAAGGATTTAATTTTAGACTGAGTAATACATTTTCGATCTAGTCTACGGTGGTTATAAAATTAAATTCTTCTGCCCACGCGGTCACATAATGAACAAGACCAAGATAAGAAAAAGAGAATGGAAATAGGCAGAATGCACTTTGTAAAGCCTGAGTAAGTATAGCCTAGTGACCCTTACAAGTGAATCCTAATGTAAAAAAAAAAAGTGATGGGTTAAAAGAAATTTTTTTAAATGATGAGTCTTATTAGGACAAAGGACTTTGTTCCACACTAAGACGTATAATCAATTAAAAAAATTAACCCATTGTTTACCATCGTTTTACTGAGGACATTCTCATTTTATTTAAACATAAAAATGGAAGGAAGAAGGCGGTCTAAAATCTCAAGTAGGCTAAAATATCATTGATGACATACATTGTGGAAATTACATGTATAGAATTACACATGTGCGTAAGAAAGAACTTGCCAGGTAGCCGCATATAATACAAGGTATATGTTCAGGCTCGACAGTAAACACAAATAAGAGAAGACTCTAGGCAGAAATATGTCTCCGACTATATAAGGAAAAGACGATGGTCATATATCGGTCATGTCCTACGAATGCAAAACAACAGAATACCACTACAGGCTCTCTCTTGGGTTCCTGAGGGTAAGAGGAAAAAAGGAAGACCAAAAGAAACACTCAGAAGAACAATAATAAGAGAAGGAAGAACGTTGGGCCTAAATAATGTGCAAGAGCTAAGAGGAGTGGCGTCACAACGAACAACCTGGAGAGCACTGGTTTCTGCCTTATGCGCCGTGTTTGGCGCTTAAAGAATTTATTATTATTATTATTATTATATGTTCTAGAAATAGAAGCAATAAAAAAAAAAAAGTTGCCATTACCTTTGTTATTTTGAGTTTCTGCGGTGTGGTCTGCTTGCAGTTTTCCTGAAATAGAGTCGCTAGCCTCTTTTCTGACGTTCAGGGTATGATCTTCGTCAACAGCTGGCACGGAAGATCTCTGCCATTTGTTGACAGTCTTTAAGTTCTCGGTGGCCACCTCGTTACACTGTCGGCTGTTACAAGTTGTGTCTTGACAATATCTTCCTCTGTCACTCGAACTTTGAATGTTGTCTTGTTTTGTTCCCAAAGGTGTGAATTTCCTGTTATTAAAAACAGAAACGTGCGTAATAAAATAACACAATTGAACATATGTGCACCTGTAATTTACTGCTTTCTATTATTTACTTCTATGACAAGTCCACACTGTAGCTACTTCTTGCAGTCGTAAAGGTATGAGTAGATAAGAGCAGTACTTGGTAGTTAAAACATATAATCAGCCGTTATATCCATTCACTTATTTTATTTATTTATTGTTAGCTCCTAATGAAGCATGGAGTCGCCATTACAACAGGTCCTATTGCATGAAGCCTCCATTAAAATGTTCATGCGCTCTTGGAGCAGTGGTTTCAGTAGCAAATAGTTTTACATGCTGAGGTTGCAAGTTCTACTGACAACCTCATATTAGAGGGAGTAATATTTTATAATTATCTATCCAGGGACCCATAAAACAACACGGGGCAGCCCATTCTTGTATTACACATTAAATTACTGGCATCCGTCAAAAATGACAGTAAAACACACACAAAACACTTTGTAACAGAACAGAAGATATCGCAATTGTTGTAACGCTTAACTCAGCAACAATGCTTCTATATTATAGAGCAAACATGTCTGGGAGTATGGGACTACATGTGCCATCTGCGCGCAGCATCTTACAATGCGCAAATATGTAAACAATTCTAACAATTTTCATCCTTGCAAGCATGCAAATGCATCATCATTTTTATTTATTTTGCATGTGTTTAAATTAGCTCTTTTTCTTTTATTTCTCTAATGCTTTAGTATGTTGTCCCTGAAGAAGACCTTGAAATCGTAAGACGTATAATAGAAATATAGCCTACAGTATCCGACAGCCTTTCGTGACCTCGTGGCGTTCTATGATTCGTTAGCAAAGTCATGCAACTTACAGCCTGCGTTTACTCACTTTTAATCCACACCTCTTTTTCTTGAGACGTAAACAAACGGAAAGTTACCAACTTCCGCGACCTGCCAATAACAGGGAGCGAACCCGGTCTGTTTACCTGAGTTTCTCACGCGAGCTGATCTGTCAATCATCAGATATTAGACAGATGCACGTGGATAAACATCGGACTTCTTAGAAGTGAGACGAGCGGGCAAAATATTTTCCCCTGCATTCTCTGATGTTCGTACATACAGGTTGAGACAACTCTTTGATCTCCAGAAGCGGGCTAAAATCTCGGAAAAAGCCCGTTACGCGGTTTAAGTCTCTGTTGTCGGTCAGCAACGCCGAACTGAGCGACCGTGGAAAGCTTTTATCGGAGAAACGTAGTCCTGATTTTTCTGCTATGTCCTAAAGTGTGAAAAGTAACATCCTCTAGAGATCATAATAACATAAGGTATATAAACTGCGTCTTTTCAAATCAGTTATCAGTTGTCGCTCAGAATTTTTCGGAGTCTAAACACGTAGTCTAGAACCATTGTGGAAATTGTGTTAATAGTTTCGTGGGGATTGTTATTCTGATTTGTGGTAATATAAATTTGTGCTTAAGCGTGATTAAATGTGTTAAGTTTTACCATTATAATTCACGGGGATCTCCTAGAGTTAAAACTAGGAATATAAATAACGCGTAGCTATTTGTTTACCAGTTAAGTTTAATGATAATTTTACCACCGGCTTTATCACATAAGAAGATACGGTTTAGCTGACTAATTAATACACTAGGCGTGACTGATAAGTGACAGAAAAGTATTCGCGTTTATTTCATTTGTGAAATTATATAAGTGACTGTTATTTAAATATCATGAGACTGAACAAACGGACGCCGACATCGAATAGATAAATGACAGGCGATATTTGTTAAGAGCGCGTAGGGATAATTAAATAATAATAAACATTGTGCACTGACCAAGTAAACCAAGTAAACAAACGGGAGAAATGAGCATTAAGACCTACAAGCTGAGAGAGCAAGAAATTAAGACCAGATATCAGGGGCTTATTGCTACAGCGGTGAGAAACACAGAAGAACAACCAGATGACTTGGAAACCCTCTGGCTTAAATTTAAGGACATCATAAAGACAGCTGCTGCAGAAGCATGTGGTGAAGTCCGACTTGGGAACAAGAGAAAGAGGACCCTTTGGTGGACAGAGGAAGTCAAAGAGAAAATAAGAGAGAAGAAAATGGCTTGGAAACAATACTTAGGAGCTAAAAACACAGCAAGACAAATAGAGAAATAAAGAGAATATGTGATACTCAGAACAGAAGCAAAGAACAAGGCGTTAGCAGCAAAACAGAAGTCCTGGGAAGAATTTGGAGAAAAGCTAGAAATAGATGCGTAAGAAAACCAGAAATTGTTCTATAAGACCCTAAAGAACACGAGGAAGGAAAAACAATGCCCTCTCAAATTTATAAAGGACAAGCAAGGCAAATTGCTTACTGCCCCGAAGGAAGTAATGGAAAGATGGAAAGAATATTTCTCAGAACTCCTTGATGGTGAGCAAGATCAAGCATCAGAAATGATAACTACTAGCACAGAAGAGAAAACCAATGGTGATGAAGATGACATCAAGATGGAAGAACTGAAGGCAGCACTGGAGAAAATCAAGATGGGCAAAGCAGCAGGGCATGATGGTATAACACCATAAATAAATAAGTACATGGGAGCATCAGGCGACCTATTACTCTTAAAGGTCCTACAGGCAACCTGGTGCAACAAGACCATACGAAAGGATTGGAAGATTGCCATCATAACACCAATTTTTAAAAAGGGTGACAATCGACAATGTGGAAACCATAGAGGCATATCACTTCTCAATGTCCCTGGTAAAATCTACTCTAGAATCCTAGAGCAGAGACTCCGACGCCTAGCTGAGCCACAATTGGATGAGGTCCAGTGTGGATTCCGACCAAACCGAAATACTCAAGACCTAATCTTCACACTCAGACAGCTGAGTGAAAAGGCTCTTGAGTATAAGCGTGAGTCCATCTTTGTTTCATAGTTCTGGAAAAAGCGTTTGACAGGGTCCCCTGGAGCAAACTTTGGGGCTGTTTGGCAAGGAAGAATATTCCAGTACCTGTGATTCATGCTATGCAGAGCTTCTACAAGTCGTGCAGAAATTATGTGAGGACAGCAAACCATAAGCCAGAAGAGTTCAGGACCATCACTGGTGTAAGACAAGGTGATATCCTGTCACCTTATCTTTTCATACTCCTCATGGTCAATGTTATCAAGGCATGTAAGGAGAGAACAAGAAAGTATTCAGTGGGGTACTGGAAGACGAGACAGGTATGTATTTCAGAGCTGGCTTTTGCTGATGTTGTTGCCCTGATTGCTAAATCAGAGGCACATCTCCAATCCAACCTGCAAGTCTGGAAGGAAGGGCTGGAGAAGAGAGGGATGGTCATAAGTAGCTCTAAAACAAAATCCATGGTGATATCACGAGAAGAAAGAAGACATCAGATTAAGCTGGGAGAACAGGTCCTGGAGAAGGTCGACCACTTTAAATATCTCGGAGCTATTATAGACCGAAAGGGAGGCATCAAAGAAGAGTTGGCCACTCGAAAAGCTGCTGCTGGGAGACTTTTTCAGGCCATAAATCGAGGATTCCTCAGCAAGAGAGAGAGGTTGGTAAGAAAACGAAGATGGCTGTATACCGTTCCACCTATGTCCCAGTCTTGACATGGATGCGAGTCAAGGGCAATGACTACAACCCACAAAAGCCAGATCCAAACCTCAGAAATGAGGTATCTGAGGAAGGTGGTTGAAGTAACAAGAAGAGACATGGTACGCAACCAGACGATACGTCAAGTCCTAAAATCCCACCCCCTGCAGACCCAAGTAGAACAGTCCCAACTAAGATGGTTTGGCCATGTCTGCAGAATGGGAGATGATCGGCTACCACGACAAGCATGGGGAAACAAAGAGCCAGCGATCCAGACCCCCAGGACGACCCAGAGTTCGCTGTGAGGACAACATTAGACAATCTTTGAAGGACCGAGGACTAGAATGGAACCAGGCCAGGAGGAAGACAGCCGATAGGATAGTCTAGCGCTCTCTCTTCCAAACCTCTACACCTCACGGTAGAAGGGGAACGACTAAGTGAGTAAGTAAGTGCGTTGATCGTTAACACGCGCGCAAAGGAGCGGGGAGGGCACATACCTTCACCCGAACTAGAGACGCCTCAATAGCGATAGGGTAGGCTAGAGACACCGAGTGCCTTTTAACTTTAATTAGGACTGTCGGAAAGGATGAGAGATCGTCTCGTCCCCTTCCGTGTGTATATATGTAGAAATATAATAGTAGCATTTTTTTCATAATGTTCTCTATTCTCGTAGACCTGATCAAACGGCGACCAGCGATATATTTTGGTCTATTTTGGTCTATTTTTTAATCTATTGTGGTCTATTTTGGCCCGTTTTCTTCATCTACTGATTAGATTAATGTTGTTCTCTTCTTGGCTTACGCGTCCCCAAGTTCAGTTGTGAACAGGACAGGCCAAAGAGACAAATTAACATTTTAAATAGTAAAAGTTAACTGGACTTACAAATACGCAAATATTCATTCAATTTTATTAGCCCACTGAGGCGTAACAAAATTAACATTCTCATCTGACTTTTGACAGTCGTATCATCGGATTTATCCAGCAAGTTACGCTGCTTCAAAATCGGCACTCACCACAGAGTTAGTCGATAGGATTTATCATCACCATAATTAACAGTTTTTAGCAACCAGATGTTTTCTGTATATACTGGAAGTACTGTCTACTGTTTACCGTGAACACCAGATAGCGGGTTTTTTTAAAAATACATTAACCATTCGAAGTGACATTTGTCTATCTAGGAATCAACCACCAAATTAGGCGTTCCCCTTATAAAATGTAATTATTCAAGAAGGGACTGATGCCAATTTGGGAGATACAACTCCTGGATATATATATATATATACGGCGGCCTGCATGGAGGCCGTAAGGAGGCAGCCCCTCCACAATGCAAAGGCACAACAGGCCAATCACCTGTTTGCTTTAAATCACGATTACGAGTAATACAAGAGAGAAAACTGGACTGATTCTAAAGGCGACGAACTGGAACGGACTACGGACTACGACTTATGGAACTTGGAACACAAGAAGTATAAATGGGAAGGAAGAGGAGCTGGTGGAAGAGATGAGGAAAGCAAAACTAGAAATCCTGGCTATAACGGAAACAAAGAAAAAAGGACAAGGAGTCATGGATCTCGATGGCAACACGCTGCTCTACAGTGGGGTACCCATATCTGAAAGAGCTAACGGGGGCGTGGGTTGCATTGTGGCCCAAAATCGAAAAGATAGTATCACGGGATGGAACTTTGTCTCGGAGCGCAATATGGTTGTTAAACTAAAAGAAGGAGAAACCATAGTCAACCTGGTCATAGTGTGTGGGCCAAATGAGGATGAGAGAGCAGAGGTCAAGGAGGAATTCTTCGAGCTGCTTCAAAGGACAGTGGATGACTGCCTAGATGAAGTTATCATGCTCGGAGATTTTAATGCCAGAGTTGGAAATGACCATGCTAGATGGGGTGGAGTTATCGGAAGATATGGAGAAGATACTCTCAATGACAATGGAAAGCGACTCCTTAGATTCTGCAGTGAGCAAAATCTGATCATTACAAACACAAAGTTCCCCCATAAGCGCATACATGCATACACTAGATGTGAACCAACAAAGAATGAGAAGTCAGTGATCGACTATGCCATTGTTCGGAGAAGCTCATTCAAATATGTCCGAGATGCTAGAGTCTGGAGGGGGCCAGAGATTGGAAGTGATCACTACCTGCTAACAATCAAACGAACAACTGAAAGAGTTGCTCAGCCTAGGAACTGCCCAACATCACGTAAGAAACCAAGTAAACGAGCAGGAGAAATGAGCATTAGGACCTACAAGCTGAGAGAGCCAGAAATTAAGACCAGATATCAGGGGCTTATTGCTGCAGCGGTGAGCAACACAGAAGAACGACCTGATGACTTGGAAACCCTCTGGATTAAATTCAAGGATATCATAAAGACAGCTGCTGCAGAAGCATGCGGTGAAGTCCGACTTGGGAACAAGAGAAAGAGGACACCTTGGTGGACAGAGGAAGTCAAAGAGAAAATAAGAGAGAAGAAAATGGCATGGAAACAATACTTAGGAGCTAAAAACACAACAGGACAAATGGAAAAATATAGAGAATATGTGACACTCAGAACAGAAGCAAAGAACAAAGTGCTAGCAGCAAAACAGAAGTCCTGGGAAGAATTTGGAGAAAAGCTAGAAAAAGATGCACAAGAAAACCAGAAATTGTTCTATAAGACCCTAAAGAACATGAGGAAGGAAAAACAATGCCCTCTCAAATTTATAAAGGACAAGCAAGGCAAATTGCTTACTGCCCCGAAGGAAGTAATGGAAAGATGGAAAGAATATTTCTCAGAACTCCTGGATGGTGAGCATGGTGAAGCATCAGAAATGATACACACTAGCACAGAAGAGAAAACCAATGATGGTGAAGATGACATAAAGATGGAAGAACTGAAGGCAGCACTGGAGAAAATCAAGATGGGCAAAGCAGCAGGGCATGATGGTATAACACCAGAAATGGTTAAGTTCATGGGAGCATCAGGCGACCTATTACTCTTAAGGGTTTTACAGGCAGCGTGGTTCAACAAGACCATACAAAAGGATTGGGAGATTGCCATCATAACACCAATTTTCAAAAAGGGTGACAATCGACAGTGTGGAAACCATAGAGGCATATCCCTTCTCAGTGTCCCTGGTAAAATCTACTCTAGAATCCTAGAGCAGAGACTCCGACGCCTAGCTGAGCCACAATTGGATGAGGTCCAGTGCGGATTCCAAGCAAACCGAAGTACTCAAGACCTAATCTTCACACTCAGACAGCTGAGTGAAAAGGCCCTTGAGTATAAGAGTAGATGCATCTTTGTTTCATAGATCTGGAAAAGGCGTTTGACAGGGTCCCCTGGAGCATACTTTGGGACTGTTTGGCAAGGAAGAATATTCCAGCACCTCTGATTCATGCTATACAGAGCTTCTACAAGTCTTGCAGAAATTATGTGAGGACAGCAAACCATAAGTCAGAAGAGTTCAGGACCACCACTGGTGTAAGACAAGGTGATATCCTATCACCTTACCTCTTCATACTCCTTATGGACGATGTCATCAAGGCATGTAAGGAGAGAACAAGAAAGTATTCAGTGGGGTACTGGAAGATGAGACAGGTCTATATTTCGGAGCTGGCATTTGCTGATGATGTTGCCCTGATTGCTAAATCAGAGGCACATCTCCAATCCAACCTGCAAGTCTGGAAGGAAGAGCTGGAGAAGAGAGGGATGGTCAAAAGCAGCTCTAAAACAAAATCCATGGTGATATCACGAGAAGAAAGAAGACATCAGATTAAGCTGGGAGAACAGGTCCTGGAGCAGGTCGACCACTTTAAATACCTCGGAGCTATTATAGACCGAAAGGGAGGCATCAAAGAAGAGTTGGCCACTCGAAAAACAGCAGCTGGGAGACTTTTTCAGGCCATTAATCGAGGATTCCTCAGCAAGAGAGAGGTTGGTAAGAAAACGAAGATGGCTGTATACCGCTCCACCTATGTCCCAGTCTTGACATATGGATGCGAGTTATGGGCAATGACTACAACCCATAAAAGCCAGATCCAAACCTCAGAAATGAGGTATCTGAGGAAGGTGGTTATAGTAACAAGAAGAGACATGGTACGCAACCAGACGATACGTCAAGGCCTTAAATCCTACCCCCTGCAGACCCAAGTAGAACAGTCCCAATTAAGATGGTTTGGCCATGTCTGCAGAATGGGAGAAGATCGGATACCACGACAAGCATGGGAAACAAAGAGCCAAGTGTAAAGTTTCTTTTCTTCTTTCCACTCTAATGAAGTGTCAGTCTGTATGCTCTGTAAGGAAGAGTGGTGTGTTGTTGAGATCAGGCATGCCCCCAGTCTACCCAGCTGTAAATGGGTAACTCACCCTAGTCCTGAGTTAGGGAAGGCAAAGGCTCCAGGGGAAGCAGGCCCTAAACTTGGTCACTCCAACCGACGCAGGATGGTGTATGTATGAAGTAGAAGTGTAGAGTGTGATTACCGCGAATGGTGTACTGTTCGTGTGCTGACCAATATAACCACTCATACACATGTGTCTACAAGGCACCAATGCAGACTGCTGGAATCTTTGTTTACTCAATTTATTCAGACGTACACACTGGGACATACGAGTACATCATGGTATGTTGACATATCAATTTGTAGGTATACATAGCAGATCTGAAGTCATGACACATTCAGAAATAATGGGCAGTACATCAAAAGTTCAATGTCATGATATATTATGGCCGCATCCCCCTATCTGACTAAACGCGTCAGTGAAGGCAGATCGGTAAATAACTAAGGTTACTTGACGTCCATAGTTTGTAGCATATATTATGAAACCACGAAAGAGGGGGTTTCTAGCAAGATTGAGATCTCCCTGTCACTGTCCGATAATAGGATAAATAATCTGTTCTCTTGGCAGTGATCAAACATATGATGACCGAAATCTAACATGGCCGCCTCCCTGAGTTGTCGTTCACTCATTCATAGGAAGGAGAATATAAGCCAGAGTTAATTTATAATGGGTATATAAATGATTTCATAAATGTTCCCATACAGCTCTACGATGATCAGGTTAATTCACGTAGCCATAACCGCTGTAGGAAAGTCTGTCATCTTTGTCGATACAAAACACGACCCTAGCGATACGAAGCACAATGTTCCATCTAGGTCGAATCGACATGAGATCATCAAAATAGGGTCTGGCAATACATGGAGTCCGAATTATACATTGTACCGTACCTTAGGAGAGTCTCTAACATAAACTATAGTAGAGATACCATCTCCTTTAGAAGAAAACCACTTCAGGAATTATATTTCCTTAACAATCTACCAGCCCTTTGAAAAGTGCGTACCATCCATTATCACGGTACATCGGAACTCATCACGACTTGTCAAGACAACTCATACTTCCGCTAGACCGGAATAATAAGAATCTAGTCCCGCCTACCCATCCAAAATATACAATATAGGAATGATTCTACTTGTACTAATAATATGTAATACATATGAATTCAGGCCATAAACATAATAAGCAAATTAATATATTTTCTGGCCCTAAAAAATAAGTACAAACGTAAGAGCAATCCATGCGCCGGATCAATATCAAGAACGATTACTCCTATAATCAAAAGTGTGAATCAAACATGGATTCTCTCGCTTTTACCATAGACAGCATTTTCATACACAAATGAATGAATGTCTATATTTTTTCCATATTAAATAGCCATATCGATTTTTGTAATATGTGCGTCAAAATATGCACGCAACACCAAGGATCCAGACCCCGAGGACGACCCAGAGTCCGCTGGGAGGACAACATTAGACAATCTTTGAAGGACCGAGGACTAGAATGGAACCAGGCCAGGAGGAAGACAGCCGATAGAATAGTCTGGCGCTCTCTCTTCCAAACCTCTACACCTCACGGTAGAAGGGGAACGACTAAGTAAGTATATATATATATATATATATATATATATATATATATATATATATATATATATATATATATATTATATATATATATATATATATATATATGTATGTATGTATGTATTCAGGCATTAGATGTAAAAGATATTTCTTCACCAAGAATAGGGTAAGCGTGATTGATGTGGCCACGTATGACGGAGAGAGTGAATATTTCTTAGTTACAGAAAACTGTACCATCATTTATTTTCTTTGCTTAAACCTGTTTACTTTACTAAATAACATTTATAATAGTAGGAACTTTGTTCTTTTCTTTACTGTCAATGCTATAACGTAGTGCTAACCTTTGACCTTTGGGGTTATTAACTTGTTGGGTTATTTTCTTCTCAATAAGGGGGGAGAGCACATGTATTCTGCTTTTTTTTTCTATGTATGACATTCTGATTTTATTTGATCTTTCTTTAGATATTCGATGTTGTAAAGTTTAATGATAATAAACAACAAAAAGAACTTAACTTTGTTTGTTGGTCAGACCCATACTCAATTTACCATAGTTTTTTTCACGTTTGTGTGTCTTGTTGTCACATAGCTGTGTGTGTATGTGTGTTTAGTGAAACTTTTATTTCTAGATATAGGGAGGCGCAAGATTGTCTTATACTAAAAGATAGTCGTATAGATAGGCTGGACTAGAGAAACTACTCATTCCAGAGACAGATCTTCTCCTTAAACTATTCACTCTAATCTATTTTCTTACACCTTTACTTCTCACGTACTTATCACCATCCACTATACTCAGGCGGGGCCATTAATAACTTTAAAACCTATCTAAATTCTCGACAGATCGTAACGCAGGCCATGTCTTTGTCCCTTGCCCTAGTATATTGTCGTTAACACCACAGACACTACTTGAAGCAGTCTTCATCATGTGACCGTAGTTTTAGTGTGTGATGAATCGAAATGAGAGGGTAATCATCATCATCATTTTACCCTTGTGCCCCTTACGTCAGAATCATGCACACCCTGATATTAGTGGCCTTGTATGACATGCCTGAAAGTACAGTTGTCCTGGTCTTTCTTTGTCTATTCAGAGATCCCACGGGAACTACACGAGACAAGCGAGAGGTAATGCTCAAGAAATATTCAATGAAATGTGTCACATTATAAGAATTTGTTTCCGCGAAGTCACATTATCAGGACAAATAAAGTAAACTTTTTCAACGTCAATCCTTCTGTCAAAAAATAAATAAAAACGTGTCTTTGGCTCGATGACTCTACAGTACTGTATTATCTTTTTTCTTTTTTTTTTATCTCCCACCTCTACCACCCTCTCATTATATTGCAGCTGTTATATTCATTATACACTGTACGAAGGATGGCCGCCGACCGAGCAAAGTGGAATCAATTTATTGCTGCCCTACAAGACGCCACCAGGCGTGATGGCCGCTGACTGCTTTGACGGTTGGCGGTTATGGATCAAAGAAGAAGAAGAAGAATATTCATTATAGCCTCATTAGGGCTTCCCAGTGACCTTTTCAGAGTAGATAGTCCTGCTGAACGTTATCTGGGCAATCGCTTCAGGACCTTTTTCTCACTGTTTTAAATGTCAAGGTTGATGAAGTAAAGCTGAAATCATACATATGATACACTTTAAATAGTACCACACGAAAGCTGAAACTTCCCGTCATAACTTGGCTGTACAAGTATGGTCGGGTTTTGAACACTGCAACTATAATGAAAGGACCGACTGTTTTAGCTTGAAATATTACTATAGCTTGCACAATGTAAGTGGGCACTGATAGTTGACGAGCCTGTATTATCGACCAGGTTCTAATTAGGTTTTAAGGTTGGATGAGAGAGGCTTTAATATTAACTTAAAAATGTTCTTTCGGTGGCTTTAGCAGAAAAACAACTCGTTAAAAAAAATTTAATAAGTTTATCAAATGAGCAATTTACCATGTTTTAAAAAGCGCATGGTTTGTGTGTGTGTGTGTTTGTATGTGTGTAAATCAATGTGATAAAAAATGAGTGTACCAGGGTTTAACACAAAAATATATCTAGATTTTGACAGAAAGGATATACAGAACAATTAGATCTTAACAGTTTGTTTTATGGCTTAGATGACAACGAACAAGATTTAACACAAAGACTTTCTCTCATTACCAGCATACATAAGGATTGTCAGTGAATATTCTGAAATAGATGAGGAAATATCTCTAAACTGTATGTTCCTGCAACCATTAACAGTTTTTTTTTGTACTCTAGTTCTTATTTACTGTTACATATGTTTGTACTCTAGTTCTTATTAAGTGTTGTATTTGTTTTTGTTTGTACTTTAGTTCTTATTAAGTGTTGTATTTGTTTTTGTTTGTACTTTAGTTCTTATTTAGTGTTGTATTTGTTTTTGTTTGTACTTTAGTTTTATTTAGTGTTGTATTTGTTTTTGTTTGTACTTTAGTTCTTATTTAGTGTTGTATTTGTTTTTGTTTGTACTTTAGTTCTTATTTAGTGTTGTATTTGTTTTTATTTGCACTCTAGTTCTTATTTAGTGTTGTATTTGTATTTGTTTGTACTTTAGTTCTTATTTAGTGTTGTATTTGTTTTTGTTTGTACTCTAGTTCTTATTTAGTGTTGTATTTGTGTTTTTTTTGTACTTTAGTTCTTATTTAGTGTTGTATTTGTTTTTGTTTGTGCTTTAGTTCTTATTTAGTGTTGTATTTGTTTTTGTTTGTGCTTTAGTTCTTATTTAGTGTTGTATTTGTTTTTGTTTGTGCTTTAGTTCTTATTAAGTGTTGTATTTGTTTTTGTTTGTGCTTTAGTTCTTATTTAGTGTTGTATTTGTTTTTGTTTGTGCTTTAGTTCTTATTTAGTGTTGCATTTGTTTTTGTTTGTACTCTAGTTCTTATTTAGTGTTGCATTTGTTTTTGTTTGTACTCTAGTTCTTATTTAGTGTTGTATTTGTTTTTGTTTGTACTTTAGTTCTTATTTAGTGTTGTATTTGTTTTTGTTTGTACTCTAGTTCTTATTTAGTGTTGTATTTGTTTTTGTTTGTACTTTAGTTCTTATTTAGTGTTGTATTTGTTTTTGTTTGTACTTTAGTTCTTATTTAGTGTTGTATTTGTTTTTGTTTGTACTTTAGTTCTTATTTAGTGTTGTATTTGTTTTTGTTTGTACTTTAGTTCTTATTTAGTGTTGTATTTGTTTTTGTTTGTACTTTAGTTCTTATTTAGTGTTGTATTTGTTTTTGTTTGTACTTTAGTTCTTATTTAGTTTTGTATTTGTTTTTGTTTGTACTTTAGTTCTTATTTAGTGTTGTATTTGTTTTTGTTTGTACTTTAGTTCTTATTTAGTGTTGTATTTGTTTTTGTTTGTACTTTAGTTCTTATTTAGTGTTGTATTTGTTTTTGTTTGTACTTTAGTTCTTATTTAGTGTTGTATTTGTTTTTGTTTGTACTTTAGTTCTTACTTAGTGTTGTATTTTTTTTTTGTTTGTACTTTAGTTCTTATTTAGTGTTGTATTTGTTTTTGTTTGTACTTTAGTTCTTATTTAGTGTTGTATTTGTTTTTGTTTGTACTTTAGTTCCTATTTAGTGTTGTATTTGTTTTTGTTTGTACTTTAGTTCTTATTTAGTGTTGTATTTGTTTTTGTTTGTACTTTAGTTTTTATTTAGTGTTGTATTTGTTTTTGTTTGTACTTTAGTTCTTATTTAGTGTTGTATTTGTTTTTGTTTGTACTTTAGTTTTTATTTAGTGTTGTATTTGTTTTTGTTTGTACTTTAGTTCTTATTTAGTGTTGTATTTGTTTTTGTTTGTACTTTAGTTCTTATTTAGTGTTGTATTTGTTTTTGTTTGTACTTTAGTTTTTATTTAGTGTTGTATTTGTTTTTGTTTGTACTTTAGTTCTTATTTAGTGTTGTATTTGTTTTTGTTTGTACTCTAGTTCTTATTTAGTGTTGTATTTGTTTTTGTTTGTACTTTAGTTCTTATTTAGTGTTGTATTTGTTTTTGTTTGTACTTTAGTTCTTATTTAGTGTTGTATTTGTTTTTGTTTGTACTCTAGTTCTTATTTAGTGTTGTATTTGTTTTTGTTTGTACTTTAGTTCTTATTTAGTGTTGTATTTGTTTTTGTTTGTACTTTAGTTCTTATTTAGTGTTGTATTTGTTTTTGTTTGTACTCTAGTTCTTATTTAGTGTTGTATTTGTTTTTGTTTGTACTTTAGTTCTTATTTAGTGTTGTATTTGTTTTTGTTTGTACTTGAGTTCTTATTTAGTGTTGTATTTGTGTTTGTAACAAACTGGTTGTGGCAGGTCCCGAGTAGTTTCTGCAGGTCAGACAAGGAAAGAATAGGACCACGACTAACAGCAGACGACTAACGTTAGAGACACGACTAAAGAGAGGTTGGCTGTCAACCCCATCCAGTAAAACTAAGTGCTAAATAAACTGGCACTGCAAGATCACATCAGTACGTTGGTGTAGGTTTCCAACATCTAATTTATGGCCAGTCATTCTCTATAAATTTAGCTCCACATTACCAGTCTTGACTAAAAGATTCACTGTTTAAACACTACTTTCAATTGTGAGTGAAAACTGCAATATTACCCTAATGTCGTGTTCTCCGGGTCAAATAGATAAATATTTACATAAGATACATTGATATCAGGCCAAACACGTTTAATAAATGAACATCACATCTAGATCGTACGTTGCATAATGTAAATCATCAGAGTAATTATCTTCCTACAAAATGTGCACGCGCACGCACTCACATACTCAATAACATATATATGTATACACACACATAGAATTTCAACACACGCGCACACACACATTTGTGCACGCGGAAGCAAATACACGTACATAAAAATGGCTAAAAAATAATTTTAACATGGATCGTGCAGATGTACACAGGAGAAGACAGACCTTCAGACATGCACAAATGAACACAGACATAAAGAAACACGTCTATACATGAATACACACACACACACGTACAGAAATGTACATATCTAGACTTAGAGAAAGACGCACCTTAGTTCATACAGGGATACACAGAGGCGCCTTAACAAATATACAAAAACAGTTACAGAGAAACATTCACTTACATATATCAACATACAGAATACCAGAAAATGATCTTTCAAGCTCTGCTCTTCAACATATAGGACAAACAGAATTTCCAACACACTTCGCGCCAATACGAGAGCGCTATACTGGTAGATTATTGCTTCAATGTTCATTCTCTAATAGAAGCTGAACTGTCAACAATTTCAAACTACCCACCAGCTGGGTATTGTGTAACTCTTCCAAGCAATACACAAGTGAACAACTGTAAAGTTATCACGTGTTGTTGTTTTAAAGAATGTTCGTGACCATAAACACTGCACGTGTAATGAAAGTGAACACAAATATTTGTCTCTGCTATAAAACAGGAATGGTTATAATAGGAAACACGAAGCACTCTCCTGGAGTGGATATTTTGTTTAGGCGCGAGAGCTAGAAGCTAGTTGTTCCACAACAAATAAAGACTGTAGTTTTACCGTTTCAGTTTTCCTTATAAACCAGGCTATTGCAAATAAAGACAAAGTATGTGCCCCGAGGTCCGCTAGTTCCCGGGGGTTCTCTGTGACGACACAGACATACTATGACTACTGCTTCCACAGGCTTGCCGCAAGAGGCGGTGAACAAGAGGTTTGTGCAAGAGACTGGCAACCCCATTATGTGTACAAAAAATTCAACAGAAACCATGGCGACATCAGCGCAAAAATGTTGTGGTACAGAAATCTCATCAATAAACTTACAGCAGTGGAGGCTCCATAAGGAGCGAAAAGACAAATGATGACGTTGTGCCAATTATTTAATTTACGAGAAAAATGTTAATTATAAATAATATATCCCAAAAATTAGACCAAATATTCAAGAAGGAGTTAACTAAGGAAAGAAGAGGTTTATAAGAGAAAGGACACTTATAGACGATGATTAACAAAAGCAGTGTAGAAGGGAAAAAGGTCACGTCTTGAACAAGCTTAAGCAGGTGAGAAAACAACGATACGCAAGAGAAGGAACATGATGAGTAGAAGAAAATTTAGTGAGTGAAAGGATGGTTTATAGCAGCCTTAGTCAATCTTTTTATCCTGGAGTAACCCTTTAAATAATTTCCAGGTCTCAGGGAAACACTGCATAAAATTATTATGTTTACAGCGCATGGTACCTTAGCGTGATCAGTAAGTTGTAAATATAATAATCCATTAAAAATTGTCAGGGATTTTTTGAGTAGAGAATAATAGTTTTCTGTGGATCTGTTTATTTTGGCCAACTTATTAGCTTACTCTTTTTGCGTGGTTCCCCGCCCCACAATTGATATCAACTCTAATGCAAGTTTGTAATGTAGGTTCAAGAAACTTCAGTTTTTCATTTCCTGTTGTGTTTTTTAAAAATTCCCTACTTCATTTTTTTTTAAAGTTATTCAAGTACGCCTAAAAGTCTTATCACAAATTTCTACTCTTCAGTGATGCAAATGAAATATAGTATGGTCAAGAGTGAACACGGTCCTATTGTGCACTGCCAAATGGGGCTGATCGGTCACTGTCCACCAGTGAGAGCGCTAATACAGATTATATATATATTTATATTTATATATTTATATATTTTATATAATCTATATAATTTTAAATTATATAATATAAATTATACAATTTTATAATTATATAATTTAAATATAAAAAAAAAAAAGTAAAGGAACCCGTTACACGCCCATTGAGGCATATTGGGAATATGGTGTTAGGCCCATATTATCTTGACCGTCGGCACACGAGGGGTGATGTGGTCGGCATCACGCCGGCCGCCTTAACCTTCCCAGAATAATTTAAATATATAAAATATAAAATGATATCATGTAATAAAATTTTATATGTTTATTATTTTATTAATATTTTTAATTATAACAAAATTATATAACATTATATAATAAATTATATAATATTATTATTATATAATAATACAAATTATATATATATATATAATTGTAAATTTATATATTATATATATATATATATATTTTATATAATTTATATCATTTTAAATTATTTAATATAAATTATTTAATTGTATAATTATAATATATAAGATATCAAAATTAAATAATAAAAATTATATAATATATATATATATATATATATGTATGTATGTATGTATGCATGCATGTATGTATGTATGTATGTATGTATGTATGTATGTATGTATGTAAAAACAACCATATGGCTCAACTTGAATGGTATTCCACACACATTTTGTAAATTTCTATAATTCTCATTTTTTGGCAGGTTATATCATATGCCAATGTCTTTTAGAAAGCTTAAAATTTTTTATGTATGTGTAACACAAAGGTTCGATGTAAAAACACCCACATATAACTACTTGAGACGTCTTCAACACTTTATGTAAATTCTAATGATTCTCCTATATGCCATGTTGTATCTATTATATCATGTCTGTACATATTAATGTATTTTATGGAGAATAAAGATTCTGATATGTATGTATGTATGTATGTATGTATGTATGTATGTATGTATGTATGTATGTATGTATGTATGTATGTATGTATGTATGTATGTATGTATGTATGTATGTATGTATGTATGTATGTATGTATGTATGTATGTATGTATGTATGTATGTATGTATGTATGTATGTATGTATGTATGTATGTATGTATGTATGTATGTATGTATGTATGTATGTATGTATGTATGTATGTATGTATGTATGTATGTATGTATGTATGTGTGTGTGTATGTGTGTGTGTGTATGTGTGTATGTATGTATGTATGTATGTATGTATGTATGTATGTATGTATGTATGTATGTATGTATGTATGTATGTATGTATGTATGTATGTATGTATGTATGTATGTATGTAATGGAATATGGAAACTTCGATGTAAAAAACACACATTTTAAATTGCTGGAGATGTTTTCCACATAGTCTAATCTCAATTGTGCTCTGTCTACTATACCAAACGAATATTGTATTTGATGCTATTATCTCACTCTACTAGCTGTCAAAGTTTTTTATGGCAAACAGAAATTCTGATAAAACCCCCATGTAAAAACAAACATATTGCTCAACTTGAATGGTATTCCACACACATTTTATAAATTTCAATAGTTCTCATTTTTTGGCAGGTTATATCATATCATTATATGCCAATGTCTTTTAGAAAGCTTAAAAAATTTTATGTATGTGTAACACAAAGGTTCGATGTAAAAACACCCACATATAACTACTTGAGACGTCTTCAACACTTTATGTAAATTCTAATGATTCTCCTATATGCCATGTTGTATCTATTATATCATGTCTGTACATATTAATGTATTTTATGGAGAATAAAGATTCTAATATGTATGTATGTATGTATGTATGTATGTATGTATGTATGTATGTATGTATGTATGTATGTATGTATGTATGTATGTATGTATGTATGTATGTATGTATGTATGTATGTATGTATGTATGTATGTATGTATGTATGTATGTATGTATGTATGTATGTATGTATGTATGTATGTATGTATGTATGTATGTATGTATGTATGTATGTATGTATGTATGTATGTATGTATGTATGTATGTATGTATGCATGCATGCATGCATGCATGCATGCATGCATGCATGCATGTACGTACGTACGTACGTATGTATGTATGTATGTATGTATGTATATATATATATATATATATATATATATATATATATATATATATATATATATATATATATATATATATATATATATAAAATAAAATTATATAATATAATTATATAATAAAACTATAATAAAATCTCCGGTCCAAAATATGTAATTAGATTTTGTTAAAACTATCTGTACATAGTCGCATTTTAAATGAAAACATAAACTGGTGTGATCATCTGGATCTAGTAAAACTGTCAGTGTCTACAACAGTCATTTACCAGTTTCCACATTTCAAACTAGGTAAATCGTTCAATTCGAAGGGAGTATGTTTTGCTGAGTGTTGCAACTCTAACGGAATATTTGTTGCTAAATAGTGGAATTCTAACGGAATATAAAATTCTACGGAGTATGTGTTAAAAATCCACGCTACTGATTCTTTTCAATAAACCGGTAAGTAAACTAGTTTTCTTCTTTTTGTTTTGTTACTTGAAATACAAATAATAGTACAAATATGTGCTACTGTATTTGCATCTAATTTTATTTCAAATTATTAGCTAACCTAAACGAAAATGCAAATTGGGTCCGAAACTCATGATCGGGTCCATTTTCCTGCAATACGGGTACGACCGAAAATGGCGGCCAAATTTTAGTTGGCGTAACTCTTATAGAAGAATCTAGGGCACTACAAATAAGCCTTTATTTTTGTCTATCTCGATCTCCGACGGAACCCGTAGCGACCTCTGGTGAATCCCCGATTGAGAAACCCTGGTTTAGAGGAAGGAAAGATAACTTAGATTAAAATAGACATGGCGCAGTCTCCATACTCACAACATACAAACTAAGAAGATGTAGTGGATAAACAAAATTAATGGTGAGGAAGTTGTAGTAACGAAAACATGATGGAAAAAAAAAATAATGTGAGATGATGATGTAAAGAGAATAAAAGAGGATGTAGATAAGAAGAATGTCAATGAATACAAAGAAGCAGAAAACAAAGAAAAGGCGATGGACATAAGATAATAATTAACAGCGAAAAAAAAAAAAAACCGTAGTAGAGTGTAAAAGATGTCCAGCTCTCATCTCTTAAGAGAAAATTTGGTATTCTGTGCGTGCTACCATCAACACAGTATGGTTATGTTTTAACACTTCGTATAATAATACTGTTATTTTCGCATTTCAGTCCCGCATTCATGAAGAATTTTCTGTTTATCATTTCCTACAAGTCCCATTACTTTTTTCATATTCAAAAATTATAAGTCTCCTAATCTCTCATTTAAAACAAATGTTCGTGCACATCCCAAAAGACAACATAAGAACAATAAAGGCTGTGGGAAGTGGACAATATTAACGATAAGTAGTCAGCTCTAACCAGAGATAAATAAGAACACTAAATGCTGAAAACGGAACTCCGTACCAGAAGAATAGGTTGGAGAGAAGAACAAGAGACATTAGTTGAAAGAGGAGAGAATGAAGATGTGCAAGGGAAGAATAAAGAAAGAAGATGAATAGAGATGATGAAAAAAAGAGAGAAAAAGAAAACCAATTAGAGAGATGGAAAGGGACAGAAGAAAAATAAATACAATAAGAAAAATCAGGGCAAAAAATGTAAAGCCAGTGTAAATGCATATACACACATACACACATCTACACACACACAAACACACACACACAAAGAATGAACATAATTATAGAATTTTTCCATTTTAAGTGAATCTTGTCAATATCTCAAGCCAGAGGTTTGCCATATGCTAATTTGTTTGTGTAGCTACAACGTTATAACGTGAAATAAAAGTGCAGATTAATGCAATACCAGGAACATAAACAAGTTCAAAACAGGAAGAGGAAGCAAGATTTGTTAAGGCAGGGGGAAAACAAGCAGAAAGGTAAACCGACAGAAGAGAAACAGAAGAAATAAAGGGATAAAGTTCTGCACATAGAGAAGACGGGAGTGGAAGGGAGATAGAACAAAATAATGAAAGGAAAGAACAGAAAAAATGCCACGAAGAGTAATATTAAAAAAAAAAAAAAAAAAAAGCGAGACGATCAGTAACATCACAAGTACCCCGTTATCCGACCAGAGGGCATCACCAATACCCGCAAATAAAGCACTAAAGTCGCTGTAACACTTCAGTCTTTAAATCAAGGTCATGATTTTCTTTATAATAACGCCAGAACTTGCTTGTGTTCGCAAGCATGTAACTTTCAGTATGTATGTATATATATATATATATATATATATATATATATATATATATATATATATATATATATATATATATATATATATATATATATATATATATATATATATATATATATATATATATATATATATATTTGGTTTGGTTTGGTTTTTAAGGACTATCGTCATTGCATACGGACAACTCCATCAGTGCTCCGATCTCCTCCATCAGATCATACAGTGAAGGCCCCAACACAGCGCACGAACTCCATAGCACCGGCGAGAATCCCAATGTGTGTATATAGGAATCACACATTATATAAATATTTTTGTGGTGGGTAGGTTTCTAATTTTTAAATTTTGCCAAGGCAGCGGCCTGATAGGCCTACTCTTTACGATTTCCAACTGCCGAGGGATTTTTAACGTGCGTCGGTTGCACACGGGACCTCCTATTTTTTCGCCCTTATCCGAGAAGGCTAGGCATACGATCTCACTACACAGGAGACCAGGAGGGAGTATGACATCATTAGGACCATTGGTTCTGAAAAAAATGTCCATAAATTATATTCCCTCCACTGGGAATCGAACCCAGTACCTCCAAAATTCGAGGCGGAAGCCGTACCTCTTAGCCACTCAGACCCCATATATATATATATATATATATATATATATATATATATATATATATATATATATATATATATATATATATATATATATATATATATATATATATATATATATATATATATATATATATATATATATATATATATATATATATATATATATATATATATATATATATATATATATATATATATATACACACACACACAAATAAAAAAGTAGTCTCATAGCAGATACTGATGTGAAGTATTGGAGACTTCACCCGTTCCTATATTAGGTCTCAGCTTTATGTGACCAGTTCCCTTCATCGTTGCCTTTACCTACCTGTACTCACGAGTTGAGATAGCTATCCCTCTTTTAATGGAGTGTGATATGAACTGGTTATGAACCCAGACCGTTGGCGCTACCACTCGGATGCTAACATACTGAAGCACATTAAAAACGCACCACCTGTATAAACCAGGAACAGAGTGTATAATGTAAATATAAGTGTTTACAAGTTTACATATTTGGAATCTTTATTCATTTTCCTATGAATCCATGCTGGTCATTAATTTGTGCATTTGATTGTTATGAAATTCATTGCATTCTGAGCGGGCAAGGGAGAAAACCAAAAATGCAACCAATAAAAAAATTCATTCACACTATCCTCAGTATCTGGTATGTCCACCGTGTGCTTGCAAACAAGCTTGGCAGCGGCTCCGCATGGAACGCACAATTCTCTGAAGGAAATTCTGGGGAATCAAGTCCCATTCACGTGTAAGAGCAGCTTCGAGCTGTTGCAGATTAGCTGGAGAACATTGCCTGTAGACTCTGCGTCCAAGCTCGTCCCACAGATGTTCTATAGGGGACATGTCTGATGATAGGGCAGGGCCCAATCAATCGTCACAATGTTCTGCTGCTGTAGATATTGCTGCGTAATGCATGCGGTGTGCGCACGTGCGTTATCCTGCTGGAGAAGCTGTTAGTCTGGATAATTTGTGAACGCAGGAGCAACCAATGCATCCAGAACCTCATCTCGATATGTCACAGCATTAACATTTCCACGGAAGACGTGAAGAGGCAAGCGATGGTAAAAACTGAATCTTCCCAAATGTGATTACTGCCACCTCCAAATCGGTTGTGCTAACGAACACAGCAATCTGCAAAGCGCTCTCCACACCGTCGCCAAATCCGCATACGTCCATCAGCAAAGGATATGTTGAATCTGCTCTCGTCTGTGAATAGGACCGCATTCCACTGCAGTCTAGTCCATCTGACATGTTGCTCTGCCCATTGCAGGCGCTGCTGACGATATCTGTGAGTCAAGTTTGGTCCAACATAAGGTCGTCTTGCAGTAAGGCCTGTATCTCTGAGTCGTCGTATGACTGTCATTCGAGAGACTTGCCCACGTCTACCCACTATTGCTCTTGCTGTTTGAATTGCCGGGAGAGAACGATTCCTTAGGTGACTCAGCACAATATGACGATCTTGCGCAGGGGTGGTAACTCGTGGTTGGCCACTCCGAAGTCTATCCCGGGCACTGCCAGTGGTTCCGTAACGTTCATTGAGACGTACAATAGTGCCGTGGTGGCAATTCATCCTTCTGTCAATGGCCCGCGAGCTCAATCCGGTCTCCAACATACCAATGGCTCGTTGGCGGTCGTTTTCAGATAGTCGTGGCATTTCAAGCACATGTACTGAGTGTTTTGTCTCAACGGCCTTTTTATACCGAGTATACTGCCACAACGCGTACACATTTTCAGGGTCATAGTTGTTGGGAATCGTGTTGCACGTGTAACATTCATTGTTTTTATGTAGTCTGTACACAAACCCGTGGGTTGAATCATGCACTTTCCATTCCAGCAGCCATTCGCTCTCTACCTCATGACAAACACGGGGAAAATCCATTCCCACACTTTTTTTTCCAGCTTCTTGGCATCAGAATATATAATAGTGGTGCGTTTTTAAAGTGCTTCAGTATAGATATTTAAAAACGGTAAAGGTAGTGCCACATCAGACACTGGCGTAGGGGAGTTAGATGTTAGAGACTTCACTATACTAGTGTCCAGTCTAGAGAGGTGGGGTAACTAGTTCGCTTCCACGCTGCCCTTGCCTTCCCGAACTCAAGAGCACAGTCAGGTACCCAATTATAGCTGGATAGACTATGGCGTGACACCACCGTGTTTTGAACCCTGTACTTTTGCCGCGAGAGGCCAGCGCTCTAACCACCCTGCCACTAGATAGTGATGTTTTTGCACAAATCTGCTCGTCGTCAAATGACAATTATCGCCAAATGCTTGACATGTGAAAAAGAAGCTGACAGTGACTGTGGTACTGTGACTGCTATCTGTATCAGTAGATACCGTGCATAAATTCAAAAGTGTAAATCCAATAATGAAGACACATGAACTGTCCTGTGTACACGTTTCTAACAGGTGTAGGCAACTATGTACAGCACGGTAAATAATTCATGTTGACAGTAATGGAATTCCGTAATTCATGGACTTAATGAAAAAACCGTTATATTCAAGTTTAGTGTTTAATCCATAGCATATCCTGTAGTAACATAAACAGGACACGTGCTCACAAAGACATGGTCTAACACAATATATAACTGACAAGTCCACAACGACAGTCAAATCTCAACTGCCTGTTTGAGAGTCAATGGCAAATTTAAAAATAAACACTGAATTACTAAGTTCAGTGTTCAATTTCCAATACCACAGTTCTTTGACATAATTGTGGCGAGTAGGAGTGAGAGAGTAGTAAAGAAGCAGAGTTCGGCGTAGTTCTGGATGAAAAGATTAGCTGATCCTGTACATGATTTTTTGCTTTCCCTTCCCAACAGGTTTCGGTCTTCACAGACATGAAAGTGCAGACGCAGTGTTCTACTTATTCGTTAGACGCCGGTTGGAAAAGAGCTGTTGTCAGATGCTCAATCTATGTTTGAGGCCAAATCTCTGGAGCCGCCGTGAAATAAACTAAGTTCCATTGTTCCATACAAAAGTATCTGAAAGGGTAAACCCTTCAAGCAGGTAAATCGTGCTGAGGGTATGCACGCATTGTCGCTTCAGAAGTCACACATTTTATCCCTCAGATATACGGGTACGTTCAGTTGGCGTTAAAAGCGATCAACCAATATTGATCCATAAAGGGTTCAACGTAAATAACATGGATCTCTTTTCATTGTTGTTCTGCCTGAGGGCATGGTTGTTAGATGCGATAGGATTAGCTATGTTCATTTGAAAATCTTCACAACTTCCTAATAAGGATTGTGTATCCGCATTTATATTAAGCCGCTAGCAACGTCGTCATGATAAGTGCTTCAAGCATACTATTCCAAAGTGTCCTTGATGTATCATGTGTAGGACATTCTTCTGAAGTACACGAGGAATGCCGAGGCGTTTACATGCAGACCATGCAGATGGTACATTCTATTTCCTTAGATCAGCGGTAGAAAACTTGGGAGCGGTGTGGGTCTAATTTAGGAAACTGGTCCCCCTAAAGATTTAGCTTGAGAAAATCATGGCTGCAGAGTTAGGATGAAAATCAGTCCCACTTTCAAAATGAATAGCTTTATAATACCTCCAAGCATTCTTCTTCTTCTTCTTCTTCTTCCATCCTTAGCCAAAGACCGACCAAGCAGTCAGAGGCCATCACGCCTTGTGGCGTCTTAAGGGCAACAGCAGATTGATTTTCTCTGTTGTAGTTTCCCATCACGCCTAGCGGCGTCTTTAGGGCAACAACAAATAGATCCATCTGCCGTTGTTTCCGTAATCGGTGTGACAAGCCAACGGGTGATCAGCCCATTGGGCACCTCCAAGCATTACTTTTAATGAAAAACAGTTATGGCTGTCTTGCAATGGTACAGTCACATATTTTTCGTTCACTTAAAAAAACACAACAACAACAACAAATGTATGTTCTTATACATATACATACGAATACATACACACACACACACACACACACACTCACACACATGATTGAGCAAGCGTGGTAAAGCTGTGAATACACGGGAATTACTTCGTCGTTTTTTATTTAATCCCAGACTATGCTTAGAAGATCGATTTACCACTTAATCACCACTTGTAACATGAAGCAGCCCAGGTCTTGTGAATGTGAAATGATACATCAACCTCTCGCAGACATACCTCTCTGTATGAGAAAATAATCATCTGAGGAAGGCTGAAAATCAGTGACGCCGTCCATGCTATGATCACTAACGTGTGGGCATGTTTTGCCGTCCAACTCTGGCTAACGAAGGGATGACAAATTGCGTAATACCTGCAATAAAAACATATAATAGTCTTTTGTAAAATAGCCATGTTTTGTACAACATATAACAGACTTTGGACAATGAATTTACATGAATAAAATTGCAAATTCGCTTACTTGAAAAAGTTCATTTCTTTTGGTTATCTGATCTCGTTTCCGCCCCCCCCCCCCTCCCTAATCTGTATTGAATTCTTGTTCTTAATCTGTATGTCATTCATCATTATTGTCTTTTAGCTTCATATGGAGTTAAAACCATGAAAATACTCACATCAAGTCGCTACATCCGGTGTCATTCGCTTATGACCTTTCTATGCCTTCATCAGTGTCATGTCTAGTCTGTCTAGGCAAGAATTGTTTGAGGATTTCTATCTATCTATCTATCTATCTATCTATCTATCTATCTATCTATCTATCTATCTATCTATCTATCTATCTATCTATCTATCTATCTATCTATCTATCTATCTATCTATCTATCTATCTATCTATCTATCTATCTATCTGTCTATCTATCTATCTATCTATCTATCTATCTATCTATCTGTCTGTCTGTCTGTCTGTCTGTCTGTCTATCTATCTGTCTGTCTGTCTGTCTAGGCAAGAATTGGTTGAGGATTTCTATCTATCTATCTATCTATCTATCTATCTATCTATCTATCTATCTATCTATCTATCTATCTATCTATCTATCTATCTATCTATCTATCTTCTGTCTGTCTGTCTGTCTGTCTGTCTGTCTGTCTGTCTGTCTGTCTGTCTGCCCGCCCGCCCGCCCGCCCGCCCGCCCGCCCGTCCATCCATCCATCTATCTATATATCTATCTATCTATCTATCTATCTATCTATCTATCTATCTATCTATCTATCTATCTATCTATCTATCTATCTATCTATCTATCTATCTATCTATCTATCTATCTATCTATCTATCTATCTATCTATCTATCTATCTATCTATCTATCTATCTATCTGTCTGTCTGTCTGTCTGTCTGTCTTCCTGCCTGTCTGCCAGAGGATGGTCGGTCGATCTGTCTGTCTGCTTGTTTGGCTGTCTGTCTTCATGCCTGCATGCCTGAGGATCGGTCGATCTGTCTCTCTATCTGTCTGCCTGCCATATCTGGTGTTAATCTATCCATGCTTATCCTACTGTAACTAACTATATTTTCCATTCAATATTCCGCAACTTAAATCAGAATGAGCAGCCTACACAAATCGCTGCCCTTCCTGCAACAACTCCTATTTCTACATCCCAGGGCGGGAATAATGTTTCAGAAAACAAATGGCCAATGGACGATATTTTGGACGAGGCGACTATTTCGTATTAAATGCTATTTTTGATGAATCAATTTTTCCTGGTCTTACAATATGTCAAATTTCTCGGATGGGATAGATGAAACTGGGAATTTGATATTTCCCTCTGTGTGGAGACAGGTGGACAGAAGGAGCGAGGGGGTTAAACTCTAATTTTCGTAGGAGTATCGAATGATGATGATGATGATGACATAACCAGCGGCCATGGGACAAAGCCCTTTGGCACTGTAAAGCTGGGGTGTCTGTGGACTTTCCTACCAACCCGGTCAGAAGCTAATCAGCATCATAGCTCCTTCCCATCCACAGAGGGTTCGTTATGCAGACGAAACGCTTGCCCCCACGTAGGAGTATCGAAAAGGGCGCGTCTTTGTTGCCTTAGCTATGTGATTACCCTGTCTGAACGCTACCGTTGGCTAAGTGGCTATTTTAGTAATGGTATCAAACATAAATCAAAACTTCGTCTTTGTGGGGAAGAACTTCAATTTTTGCTTTAGAGTGCTGTAAACTGAATCCCACACATCGTTCTACTCACTGAACTACTACAACGTAGCCAGAGCATAATTAAACCCACGTTGTAAAAATAATAATAAATAAAATAAAACCATGGTGATATCACGAGAGGGAATAAGGCATCAAATTATGCTGAGACGACAGGTCCTGGAGCATATCAACCACGTTGAATACCTTGGAGGAGTCTAGGCTGTAAGGGAGGATTCAAAGAAGAGTTTGCTACCCAAAGAGCAGCAGCTGGGAGACTTTTTCAGGCCATAAATTGAGGATTCTTCAGTAAAAGAGAAATTGGTAAGAAGATGAAGATGGCCATATACCGCTCCACGTATGTTCCCGTCTGACTTAAGGATGCGAGTCATGGACAGTGACTACAACCCACAGATCCAAACCTCAGAAATGAAGTATCTGAGGAAGGCAGCTGAAGTAACAAGAAGAGAGATGGTCCGCAGCCAAATGATACGGCAAGGCCTCGAGACCCAGCAGCTGCAGGCCCAAGTAGAACAGTCCCAACTAAGATGGTTTGGCCGTGTCTGCAGATTGGGAGAAGATCGGCCATCACGACAAATATGGGGCACTAAGAGCGAGGGATCCAGACCTCCAGGACGACCCAGAGTCCCCTGGGAGGACAACATTAGACAATCTCTGAATGACTGGAGGACTAGATTGAAACCAGGCCAGGAGGAAGATAGTCGATAAGATAGTCTGGTGCTCTCTCTGGCAAACTTCTACACCCAAGGGTAGAAGAGAAATAAATGACTAAGTAAGAAATTTGTTTTTAAAAAAATAATTAACGCCCACTAAAAACTAGGATATCATATGTACAAAAGCAGTCAACGAAAACAAATACACTTCACTGAATAAAACAACGCATTATACCAGTTTTATATCGTAGATTTGCTTTAAAACTCACTGAAAAGTAGGGAATTTTGTATACACTCAGGATAACTATGAATAGTTGAACATCTTTGTGGTAAAATACATTAAAAGACAGATATCAACATGTTGTAAAGCAATGTGTTCAGCTATGTTTCAGATGTTGTGTATATCCCCTTTTTAAAAATAAAATTTTGCCTCGTTTTGGCGAGGCGCGTCCCGTTCAATCTAGTCGGTTATATTAGGGTGCATATCCAAATATAGGAGACGATTAGGTCTGATACTGCATAGATCCTATAACGATAGACGCATAGTGGATCGACCAAATCATCAAAGACCACACTGTCAGTCTTCAAGAAGTAGCCAATGTGCAAACGGACAGGTTTTCTTTCCACAATGTTTATTTCTGTAAATGTTCTTAACCATGAAGATACCTTTGTGGTTGGTTACCTGAGCATATCCGGAGTGTATAAGATAGTATTTTATACTTCTTGGTGCTAATCATCAAGGCCACGATTGCTGGAATTTAGTATCAAACGTAAGGCCAGCGGGAATGGACGGATGAGAGGATGCATCCGTCGTGTATACAACCAACGTGCAACAGGAACAATTAGCGTTCATATCTTTCGACATTTGCTGAGAGAGACTGATCACCTGTGGGTTTGCCCGGAGTGTAATGACGTCGATTCTGATATACAATAACAATAACAATACGCTTTAAAGCAAATCTAAACTTGGAAACTTTTTTTTTTTTTTTCACGTTTTTACAATAAAAAAGGTTCCACCTAATAGTGGAGGGACATTTTCGATTATTTACACTTAACTGTGACACATCTACATGTTTAGATTGTATTTCCGGATATGCGCACTGTTGCATGCACCGGGTGTGTCTTGATAGTGGCACTGTTAGCTGTCACGGCTGACAAGGGTGTTGTCAGCTAAGTCGGGCTTACTATAGGTGGCCGACAAGTTCAACAATGCGAATGTTAGTAGAGTGGGCCGAAAAGGATAGGCTGGGTCATGAAGTTGACCAATTCATAATGAAGTAAGCTGGACACGTAGTAGGACTTAACACCACACTGTTGCACAAATTTAGCTCTTTCAGGACGTAGGAGTTTTCCCATGTTTTACGCAAGGAATTTTTTGCGACTCAGATTTTTTATATAGTGTTACTATGTAAGTGTCAGTTATTTCAAAGTTTTTAACAAATATAGTCATGTTATATATATTTAAAAAGGAAAATGAATGAGGATTCTGAATATGTTCAGTTTATAAATTAAAAAAAAATTTTATGAGTATAAAATAGTTGAAGACTGGGAAGAAAATAATTTGACAAAAAAAAAAAAAAAAAAAAAAAAAAAAATCAGAATTACCCACTCAAGATAGCTAATCCATCACTTATGTTATCCAAGATACAAATATTTGTAAACTACATTCATTTTGGAAATAAAATACATATAGTTCAAGTTTATACTCTAACTACTTTTCAATTGGCTTCAAGAAAAGGAAAGACACTCTTTTGTCACAAATTTATTGCGGCACAGGTTTTTCATATACTGTTACCATATAAGTGTCAGTTATTTCAAAGTTTTTAACAAATATAGTCATGTTATATATATTTAAAAAGGAAAATGAATGCGGATTCTGAATATGTTCAGTTTATAATTTAAACAGTTTTTTTATGAGTATAAAATAGTTGGAGGCTGGGAAGAAAAAATTTGACAAAAAAAAACAACAAAAAAAAAACATATCAGATAGCTAATCCATCACTTACGTATACAAGATACAAATATCTGTAAATTACATTCATTTTGGAAATAAAATACATATGGTTCAAGTTTATACTCTAACTACTTTTCAATTGGCTTCAAGAAAAGGAAAGACACTCTTTTGTCACAAATTTTCTGCGGCACAGGTTTTTCATATAGTGTTACCATGATGATAGGAAACTCTTTACAGAGCGATACAACAGGAAGCAATCTGATCATCAGAGGTGTCCCCCCGTCCGACAAGTGTTTCGGCCCTATATACTCCTTTACACTCTAAGGGGGGCGGGCCCACTTGGGTCATGACTCCCAAGCGTCTCAGCTTCCTGTTGTCTTGCATCGAAAATGAACCCATTTCACTTATGGTAGCAACTTTAAATTCCACAACTCCGCCAGCCGTGGAGGCAATTGTGAAAGTAACAAAGAGAAGACAAATTATTCCGTTCGTTCCGTCGCACACACTGAGACACCAGCGCGAAGTCAACGAGTCGCCACTGCGCGTTCCCCACTGGACTTTTGATACTGACACCCCTTATAGTATACACCGCTTGTCGCCCCTGAGTCGCAGCCCGTTCACTAGTCCACCACAAACCTCAGCGTATTGTGGACTTAGAAAAATTCCTGGTGTTTTCTGTACCGCAGCGTTTATTGTTACGATCTCCATTCCCCATTGCGGTTGTTCCACAGCCAGCCTGATGCCTTTTCGGCAGTTTCACTAAGCCTCTTCAGGGCCCTTGTTCTCGACTGTCCCCTCAGCCCCAACAGTTTCAATAGATCATACACTGATGCAGCCACAAGCCCTCTTGCGCCCACTTCAACAGCCATGACCCTTGCAGTGAACCCATCGTGTCTCAGATCCGCGGCCAGATCACTATACTTGGCCGCTTTGAACGAATGTTGCTCATCTAACCTGGATTCAAATGGCACGGTCAGTTCAATCAGTATGACCTGAAGCGTTGCTGCAGAATGAAGCACTATATCCGGCCGTCTCCGCGATTTTCGGATACTCTCTGGATAAGCCCCTCGTCCAGGTAGGTCTACCGCCATCTCCCAATCATTTGCACAATCAAGAAGAGATGGTAAACTGCTACCAGGTTTATTCGGTTTGGGGTGTGCTGACTTTCCTGCCCTCAGAAAGTATGTGTTTGCGGTGTCTGGCCGGACTTTGCTATTCGCCTTCATTCTTGCCAGATCTATTGTCGCAGCAAGCTCATTTAGCACTTTGTTATGGCGCCAAGTGTATCGCCCTTGCCCTAATGACACCTTACACGCTGAGAGCACGTGTTCAAGTGTCTGCCTCCCCTGGCACAGGGGGCACCGCTCATCATCCGACTTTCCCCATTTCACAAGGTTGGTGGCCGATGGCAGCAGGTCATACAGTGATCTGACAACGAAGCTGAGCCTAAGAGGTGCCATATGCCATATATCATTCCATGTCAAGGACCTCTGCAGGGCTCCTTCCCATGTAGTCCATTGGCCTTGTTGGACCTGCTGCACTGCTTTTTGCAACCTCTTATCATTCTCAGCTTCTCGTATCTCCTGAACTACCATGTCTCTGCGCTCCCTGCTTGATGCCTTGGACCACCAGCGGATGTCTCCATGACCAAATCCCCGTCTATTCGTTTGTGTGTATCCGATTACCTCCCTCAGTTTGAGTGACTCTTGGGCAGCATCAACAGCTTCTTCCACTTTCCACTTCCTTCCCGTTTTCAGTGTGGGCTGAATGGACTTAACCACGTCATCAGCTGACTCGCGTAGCATCATTGCAAGCCTTGCCTTTCCAACTTTGTACTCTTCAACAACTGACTTGAAAGGAAGCAGAAGTTTTGACTTTTTGCAGTACAGTGCTACATCTGACAGACCTGGTGGTACTCCTAGCCATTTTCTCATGAACTTGTTGACCTTCTGCTCTATGGCTTCCACTGTACTTGTGCTTATTTCATATATAAGCAGTGGCCACAGCAACTTTGGTATCAACATGAACTGGAGGCACCACAGTTTGAACTTCCCCAGGAGTCTGCTTTGGTCTATGATCTGTAGCCCTCTGTCTGCCATTTCTATTGTCTGTTGCACTGCCTTTGAGTCTTTTAATGAGGCATCGTACACCCTGCCAAGACTTTTAACAGGTTCCTCAATGACAGTAGGGATTCTTTGGTTGGAAACCGTGAATATGACCTCTGCTATCTTCCCTTTCCTGACTGATAGGCTTCTCGACTTCTTGGGTTTGAAGCTCATTCTGCACCAGCTGACTAGTTCATCCAGGCGTGCTAACATCCTCCGGGCCTGATGTTCATCTGATGTCAGAATTGTTGTGTCATCCATGAATGCTTTGAGCGGTGGCATGAGACACATTCCACCGAGCTTTGGACCTATAGCCATTCCTTCAGCCGCATTGAGGATTACCTGCATAGCCATCACGAATAGTATCGGAGAGATGGTACATCCCATCGCAATTCCAACTTCAAGGCCAATCCACTTCGTTGTGTACTCTCTGGTTGAAAATCTGACAGCAAACCCTGCGAAATACAGCTTCAGCATTGCTGCAATCTCTTGTGGAACATGATACATTTCTAGGGCCTGCCACAACATCTGGTGTGGAACGGATCCATAAGCATTCGCTAAATCCAACCAGATTACATGGAGGTTTGTTCTGTCAGACTTTGCCTTTTGGATTGCTTCCCATATCATTGTGGCATGCTCTAGACATCCTGGTGTACCTGGGATACCTCCTTTCTGAATGGTAGTGTCAATGTACCCATTTGCCAGGAGGTATGTAGTGAGTCTTTTCGCCATCACTGCGAAGAATATCTTCCCTTCCACATTGAGTAGTGAGATTGGCCTGAACTGACTGATGTCTGTGGAATTTTGCTCCTTCGGGATGTAGACTCCGTTCGCCTTTCTCCATTCCTTGCTTACAAGCTGGGTTTTCCACGCACTCTTCAGTAAACGAAGCAGTCGTTTGAGCACCTCAGGGCATCTCTTATACACCACATATGGAACACCATTAGGACCTGGAGCTGACTTGCATCGAGCTTTCTGGACAATGCTTTCTACCTCTTGCACCGTTGGGGGCTTGGTGTTAAATTCAGCTCCTGGCTTACTCGGCCATTTAAGGCCTGCCATGCTGCTGAGCGGCTCATCTTTGCGACCATCTGAATATGTCATTCCAAGGTGTTCTTCCAGGTCTTCTTTCCTGATGTTTAGCGTACCCGACCGTGGCTGCTCAAACAGTTCTTTGGCAAACTTGAAGGGCTCCCTGAAGAATCTTTCCCTATCCATTCGAGTCTTCCTTTTCTTCCTGCACAACCTTTCTGCTCTACAAAGGGCATTATGTTGGCCTTTCAGGTGCTCCCAAACCTGTCGTAACCCTTCCTTCTCTGCGGCAACTGCGTTTTTGAACAGTTTTCGGGCATGCTTCTTCTGTTTTCTGATTTCTTCTATTTTAATTTGTCTTCTGCTTTTTCGTGGTGGGTTACTTTCCCTTGCCTCCCTCACTCCGAACACTTTGCGACAGTGCAGATATATTATGTCGCCGAAGATTTCCAGCTTCTTCTCCAAAGTTATCTGCTTCAGGTTGTTATCCAACTCTTTTGCCAAGGCTTCGTCCAGCTGTTCCCAAAGCCCTTTTGCACTGGCGGGTGGAAACTTGATTGCATCTCTTCTCCCGTCCAAGAAGTGTGTGAGATCATCATCAGGCAGATCAACTTGAATGTACTCAGCACTGTGGATTGACTCCTGGCTGCGTTCTTCTAACGTCTTATCCGTCGAGACAGAGCGCTGTTGATCTCCCCCTGATGACCTCCCACACCCCTTTTTCGTTCTGTGGATTTTCATTCCTCTCTGAGTAGAGAATTCCCTACCACAGGCACATGGAAACTCCAGCCGTTGTTCAGAGCTCGAAGTCCGTGTAACGGGTCTGGTCGATTCCAATGAGGCGCCTGTGGATTCATCATTCTCCCCCCCTTTCGGTGAATCCTGGGGGCATCTATCGTTTTTGGGTTCTATAGCAATTGAATACAGCTTACGGGGTGCTAACCCGGTCAGCCGGTTTCTAGTCTTTCCCAGTGTCATCTGTCTTTCCAGAAGTCAATCGGTCTTTTCCCGATTGTCACTGGTTTGACCATGTAACTATGATAGGAAACTCTTTACAGAGCGATACAACAGGAAGCAATCTGATCATCAGAAGAAGTCCCCCCGTCCGACAAGTGTTTCGGCCCTATATACTCCTTTACACTCTAAGGGGGGCGGGCCCACTTGGGTCATGACTCCCAAGCGTCTCAGCTTCCTGTTGTCTTGCATCGAAAATGAACCCATTTCACTTATGGTAGCAACTTTAAATTCCACAACTCCGCCAGCCGTGGAGGCAATTGTGAAAGTAACAAAGAGAAGACAAATTATTCCGTTCGTTCCGTCGCACACACTGAGACACCAGCGCGAAGTCAACGAGTCGCCACTGCGCGTTCCCCACTGGACTTTTGATACTGACACCCCTTATAGTATACACCGCTTGTCGCCCCTGAGTCGCAGCCCGTTCACTAGTCCACCACAAACCTCAGCGTATTGTGGACTTAGAAAAATTCCTGGTGTTTTCTGTACCGCAGCGTTTATTGTTACGATCTCCATTCCCCATTGCGGTTGTTCCACAGCCAGCCTGATGCCTTTTCGGCAGTTTCACTAAGCCTCTTCAGGGCCCTTGTTCTCGACTGTCCCCTCAGCCCCAACAGTTTCAATAGATCATACACTGATGCAGCCACAAGCCCTCTTGCGCCCACTTCAACAGCCATGACCCTTGCAGTGAACCCATCGTGTCTCAGATCCGCGGCCAGATCACTATACTTGGCCGCTTTGAACGAATGTTGCTCATCTAACCTGGATTCAAATGGCACGGTCAGTTCAATCAGTATGACCTGAAGCATTGCTGCAGAATGAAGCACTATATCCGGCCGTCTCCGCGATTTTCGGATACTCTCTGGATAAGCCCCTCGTCCAGGTAGGTCTACCGCCATCTCCCAATCATTTGCACAATCAAGAAGAGATGGTAAACTGCTACCAGGTTTATTCGGTTTGGGGTGTGCTGACTTCCCTGCCCTCAGAAAGTATGTGTTTGCGGTGTCTGGCCGGACTTTGCTATTCGCCTTCATTCTTGCCAGATCTATTGTCGCAGCAAGCTCATTTAGCACTTTGTTATGGCGCCAAGTGTATCGCCCTTGCCCTAATGACACCTTACACGCTGAGAGCACGTGTTCAAGTGTCTGCCTCCCCTGGCACAGGGGGCACCGCTCATCATCCGACTTTCCCCATTTCACAAGGTTGGTGGCCGATGGCAGCAGGTCATACAGTGATCTGACAACGAAGCTGAGCCTAAGAGGTCCATATGCCATATATCATTCCATGTCAAGGACCTCTGCAGGGCTCCTTCCCATGTAGTCCATGTAAGAGTCAGTTATTTCAAAGTTTGTAACTGAATATAGTCATGTTATAGATGTTTAAAAAGGAAAATGAATGAGGATTGTGAAAATTTTCAGTTTAAAAATTTACAAAATTTTTATGAATATAAAGTAGTTAAAGACGAGGCAGAAAAATATTTTACTAAACAAAAAACAAAACAAACATATCAGACTTACTAATTAAAGACAGCTAATCAATCATCCAAGATAGAAATCACTGTAAACTATATCCATTTTGGAAATAAACCACACAACAAGTTTATACTCTAACTACTTTCCATGTGTCATCCAGAAAATGAAATACACTCTATTGTCACAAATTTACAAATAATTGAAAAAGATCACAAAATGTGATATATATGCTGAACTGCTCTCACAAAGAACACTCATTACACCCCAACTTATATTTACAACTTAACTTTAGTGTGTCATTTTAGGAAACATTCGTCTATGTGCAGATGGGGGTGGCCAGTGCATCCGGCACAATAATAGTTTGTCCTTTTCCTGTCGCCTGGTGTACTGCAAACTTTACACCTATTGAACTTAGTGCTTCTTTGCATTATATGTTTTGCACCCTCCAGTCTTTCCAATGGGTTATCTGATAATTTACTTGGCCTTGGAGGATTTAGCATGCGGCTGATTTCAGGCATTGAGGATGCGGCCGAAGCACACAATTCTCTGATCAGTGTTTGTTTGAACAACTTTAACGTAAGCTGCGATTTTCCAACTCCGACTGGTCTTGTCAATTTGTACAGAATGTAAGCGTTTTTTTTGTCCTTCCAAGCAGCAACTAGCATATTTTGCTCAGAATTGATATAATACTTAGTCTCCATATGTTTTAGGTTCAAAGACTTCAGCTGCTGTGGGAATCCGACTCTGTTCGCTTGAAGTGTTCCAGTGTAATATTGTTTCCATTTAAGCATTTCATTTACTAAACGTTGTTTAGTGTACCACCTGTCAGCATAAATGTGATAGCCAGTTCCAAGACAAGACAAAAGTGTTCCAAAAATGGTTACGGAATTGGCACCAGCAGAGTCCCTTCTGACTGAAGGATCATAGGAGGTGTCTGATCCAAAATATGTTAGCAAGTTTAGCACATAACCTGTTTCACTGTCCACTAGCCCAAATCTTTTAATGTGGTATTTGTGTGGTTTTTTTGCGTTACATTGCTTATATTTCCACCGACCTTTCCATCCTATAATCATCTCATCAATAGCTACGTCTTGGTTCGGAGTGTATGCCGCAACAAATTTAGAGCAAAACATTTGATTGAAGGGCTCTATTTTATTTTTCCCTTCTGCAACAGGCTCACAGATATGCAACATAGTTTGCAATATAGACAAAAATCTGTCTCTCTCCATCATTTGGGAATAAAATGGAGTGTGAAACATAGGCTCCTGTGAGGAGAAATAATCTTTTTTGTCGATATCCATTGCTTGATGCAGAGCAAAAAAATTTTAGCAGCTCATAATCGCTTACTGGATTCCATCGATTATATCTTGATCTTTTTAGTGAAGGTGTATGCTTCTGTACTTCAATTTCTGCAAAGCAGTTTATGCTTTTTAAAATTTCCTCCCTTACAGCTGATGATACAAGGCTTTCAAAACACTGGATCGGGGTAGATGATTCATTTAGGCCTAAATTTGCGGACACACCCACTGCTCTTCCGTCTTTAGGTTGAAATCTAAAGCTATTCGTTGTTAGTGCACCCAAGTTTGCTTCGTGCCATTCTATATTTCTGACACACTCCTGTTTTCGTCTTTCCCCTTCTTGTAAAACTAAATTAAGTCCTACTGGGTCTGATGTTGAAGAATCAAAGTTAGGTGATAGAACCACGCCCACTCTTTCTAACGTAATAGGCCTACCTTCATTCTCTGAATCGACATCACTGGAAGACGAATTATTCATCGAATTAGCACGAAAATCACTACTGCTATAGCCGTCCTCATATTCGCTGAAATTTTCTAGCAAACTAAGGGCCTGCTGAGCACTTAGACGAGCAGGTCGCTTGCGAGAAAATGAATTAGATGCCATAGAAAATATGTATCGAAAATAGATAACCCATATTTCGTAACAAAAACACGAGGTTGCAATAGTAACTGGCTTGAAATTAATCGAAAGAGTGACGCTAGAACTCTCCCGCATTAAGAAATAATAATAAAAATGGCTATACTTCCGCTTCCCAGTCATCGAAAACTTCTAACTGGGATGAAACGAAACAAAAACTTAGTTCAAACCTATTGACCAAGATTAGTGGCCTCCCGTCTTTAGAGGCTAGAAATATCGACTAAGAAAACTGGCTCGTCGTCCTTTAAGAGTTTATAATGCTAATGTCGATTTGCGCTAAAACCAAGTTTTAAAAATTTACAATTCATCGACAAATAGCACGAATAACGTATACCAACCAATAAAGATGCATACAGATACCCTTAATTAAACTACGTTTTGAATAACAATGTTGGGTACGTTAATAGTTTAACAGCACTGCTGCTTACTATAATAGCTACCAGCATATATACCCGGCGTTGCCCGAGTAAAAAAAAACTAACTGAACTTTTAATATATCACCTGGTTGCGGTACTTTTGAGCCACCATTATTATCTGAGCAACCAGGATGAACTCTCCCTCCCCCCACGGTTAATTCTCAGATTAACTCAATGACTGTACATCTCACCTCCAGCATATGTACTCCGTCCACGTTCTCCATTTTACCTCTCACGACCACATCTAATTCAGTCCTATCCTCCACCATACCTCTCACCACCAGCACATGTCCTCCATTGTACCTCTCACCTCCAGCACATCCACTCCAGTCATGTCCTCCACGATAACATCTCACTCCTAACACACGCACTCCAATCATGTCCTCTGTTGTCCCTCTTACATCCCGCATCTCTACTCCAATCACGTCCTTCACCATACCTTTCACCCCTAGCACATCTACTCCAATCGTTTCCTCCACTGTACCTCGTTCGGTTCGGTTAGTTTGAGGGAGATAAAGATTATGCAGTTCCTGCCCTTCCATAAAAATAACCTTATCGTCTATGGAAATTAAAGCGTATAGTAAATTTCATCGCGGTAAACAATTTCCATTTTAGGGTATATTAACTGAGCCTGATGTTTAAAATCTTCTGTAAGACCATCTCTGTATTTTATCCTTAGAGCTAGTGGGTCACCAACTCCACAGGTTCTAAGTAAAATGTCATCTGATGTTTAAAATCTTCTGTAAGACCATCTCTGTATTTTATCCTTAGAGCTAGTGGGTCACCAACTCCACAGGTTCTAAGTAAAATGTCATCTGATGTTTAAAATCTTCTGTAAGACCATCTCTGTATTTTATCCTTAGAGCTAGTGGGTCACCAACTCCACAGGTTCTAAGTAAAATGTCATCTGATGTTTAAAATCTTCTGTAAGACCATCTCTGTATTTTATCCTTAGAGCTAGTGGGTCACCAACTCCACAGGTTCTAAGTAAAATGTCATCTGATGTTTAAAATCTTCTGTAAGACCATCTCTGTATTTTATCCTTAGAGCTAGTGGGTCACCAACTCCACAGGTTCTAAGTAAAATGTCATCTGATGTTTAAAATCTTCTGTAAGACCATCTCTGTATTTTATCCTTAGAGCTAGTGGGTCACCAACTCCACAGGTTCTAAGTAAAATGTCATCTGATGTTTAAAATCTTCTGTAAGACCATCTCTGTATTTTATCCTTAGAGCTAGTGGGTCACCAACTCCACAGGTTCTAAGTAAAATGTCATCTGATGTTTAAAATCTTCTGTAAGACCATCTCTGTATTTTATCCTTAGAGCTAGTGGGTCACCAACTCCACAGGTTCTAAGTAAAATGTCATCTGATGTTTAAAATCTTCTGTAAGACCATCTCTGTATTTTATCCTTAGAGCTAGTGGGTCACCAACTCCACAGGTTCTAAGTAAAATGTCATCTGATGTTTAAAATCTTCTGTAAGACCATCTCTGTATTTTATCCTTAGAGCTAGTGGGTCACCAACTCCACAGGTTCTAAGTAAAATGTCATCTGATGTTTAAAATCTTCTGTAAGACCATCTCTGTATTTTATCCTTAGAGCTAGTGGGTCACCAACTCCACAGGTTCTAAGTAAAATGTCATCTGATGTTTAAAATCTTCTGTAAGACCATCTCTGTATTTTATCCTTAGTGCTAGTGGGTCACCAACTCCACAGGTTCTAAGTAAAAATGTTTCATCTTCTGATGTATTTTAAAATCTTCTGTAAGACCATCTCTGTATTTTATCCTTAGAGCTAGTGGGTCACCAACTCCACAGGTTCTAAGTAAAATGTCATCTGATGTTTAAAATCTTCTGTAAGACCATCTCTGTATTTTATCCTTAGAGCTAGTGGGTCACCAACTCCACAGGTTCTAAGTAAAATGTCATCTGATGTTTAAAATCTTCTGTAAGACCATCTCTGTATTTTATCCTTAGAGCTAGTGGGTCACCAACTCCAGGTTCTAAGTAAAATGCCATCTGATGTTTAAAATCTTCTGTAAGACCCTGTCTGTATTTCATCCTTAGAGCTAGTGGGTCACCAACTCCACAGGTTCTAAGTAAATGTCATCTGATGTTTAAAATCTTCTGTAAGACCATCTCTGTATTTTATCCTTAGAGCTAGTGGGTCACCAACTCCACAGGTTCTAAGTAAAATGTCATCTGATGTTTAAAATCTTCTGTAAGACCATCTCTGTATTTTATCCTTAGAGCTAGTGGGTCACCAACTCCACAGGTTCTAAGTAAAATGTCATCTGATGTTTAAAATCTTCTGTAAGACCATCTCTGTATTTTATCCTTAGAGCTAGTGGGTCACCAACTCCACAGGTTCTAAGTAAAATGTCATCTGATGTTTAAAATCTTCTGTAAGACCATCTCTGTATTTTATCCTTAGAGCTAGTGGGTCACCAACTCCACAGGTTCTAAGTAAAATGCCATCTGATGTTTAAAATCTTCTGTAAGACCATCTCTGTATTTTATCCTTAGAGCTAGTGGGTCACCAACTCCACAGGTTCTAAGTAAAATGTCATCTGATGTTTAAAATCTTCTGTAAGACCATCTCTGTATTTTATCCTTAGTGCTAGTGGGTCACCAACTCCACAGGTTCTAAGTAAAATGCCATCTGATGTTTAAAATCTTCTGTAAGATCATCTCTGTATTTTATCCTTAGAGCTAGTAGGTCACCAACAACTCCACAGGTTCTAAGTAAAATGCCATCTGATGTTTAAAATCTTCTGTAAGACCATCTCTGTATTTTATCCTTAGTGCTAGTGGGTCACCAACTCCACAGGTTCTAAGTAAAATGTCATCTGATGTTTAAAATCTTCTGTAAGACCATCTCTGTATTTTATCCTTAGTGCTAGTGGGTCACCAACTCCACAGGTTCTAAGTAAAATGCCATCTGATGTTTAAAATCTTCTGTAAGATCATCTCTGTATTTTATCCTTAGAGCTAGTAGGTCACCAACAACTCCACAGGTTCTAAGTAAAATGCCATCTGATGTTTAAAATCTTCTGTAAGACCATCTCTGTATTTTATCCTTAGTGCTAGTGGGTCACCAACTCCACAGGTTCTAAGTAAAATGCCATCTGATGTTTAAAATCTTCTGTAAGATCATCTCTGTATTTTATCCTTAGAGCTAGTGGGTCACCAACTCCACAGGTTCTAAGTAAAATGCCATCTGATGTTTAAAATCTTCTGTAAGACCATCTCTGTATTTCATCCTTAGAGCTAGTGGGTCATCAACTCCACAGGTTCTAAGTAAAATGTCATCTGATGTTTAAAATCTTCTGTAAGACCATCTCTGTATTTTATCCTTAGTGCTAGTGGGTCACCAACTCCACAGGTTCTAAGTAAAATGTCATCTGATGTTTAAAATCTTCTGTAAGACCATCTCTGTATTTTATCCTTAGAGCTAGTGGGTCACCAACTCCACAGGTTCTAAGTAAAATGCCATCTGATGTTTAAAATCTTCTGTAAGACCATCTCTGTATTTTATCCTTAGTGCTAGTGGGTCACCAACTCCACAGGTTCTAAGTAAAATGCCATCTGATGTTTAAAATCTTCTGTAAGACCATCTCTGTATTTTATCTTTAGTGCTAGTGGGTCACCAACTCCACAGGTTCTAAGTAAAATGCCCATCTGATGTTTAAAATCTTCTGTAAGACCATCTCTGTATTTTATCCTTAGTGCTAGTGGGTCACCAACTCCACAGGTTCTAAGTAAAATGCCATCTGATGTTTAAAATCTTCTGTAAGACCATCTCTGTATTTTATCCTTAGAGCTAGTGGGTCACCAACTCCACAGGTTCTAAGTAAAATGCCATCTGATGTTTAAAATCTTCTGTAAGACCATCTCTGTATTTTATCCTTAGTGCTAGTGGGTCACCAACTCCACAGGTTCTAAGTAAAATGCCATCTGATGTTTAAAATCTTCTGTAAGACCATCTCTGTATTTTATCCTTAGTGCTAGTGGGTCACCAACTCCACAGGTTCTAAGTAAAATGCCATCTGATGTTTAAAATCTTCTGTAAGACCATCTCTGTATTTTATCCTTAGTGCTAGTGGGTCACCAACTCCACAGGTTCTAAGTAAAATGCCATCTGATGTTTAAAATCTTCTGTAAGACCATCTCTGTATTTTATCCTTAGAGCTAGTAGGTCACCAACAACTCCACAGGTTCTAAGTAAAATGCCATCTGATGTTTAAAATCTTCTGTAAGACCATCTCTGTATTTTATCCTTAGTGCTAGTGGGTCACCAACTCCACAGGTTCTAAGTAAAATGTCATCTGATGTTTAAAATCTTCTGTAAGACCATCTCTGTATTTTATCCTTAGTGCTAGTGGGTCACCAACTCCACAGGTTCTAAGTAAAATGCCATCTGATGTTTAAAATCTTCTGTAAGACCATCTCTGTATTTTATCCTTAGAGCTAGTGGGTCACCAACTCCACAGGTTCTAAGTAAAATGCCATCTGATGTTTAAAATCTTCTGTAAGACCATCTCTGTATTTTATCCTTAGAGCTAGTGGGTCACCAACAACTCCACAGGTTCTAAGTAAAATGCCATCTGATGTTTAAAATCTTCTGTAAGACCATCTCTGTATTTTATCCTTAGAGCTAGTGGGTCACCAACTCCACAGGTTCTAAGTAAAATGTCATCTGATGTTTAAATCTTCTGTAAGACCATCTCTGTATTTTATCCTTAGTGCTAGTGGGTCACCAACTCCACAGGTTCTAAGTAAAATGCCATCTGATGTTTAAAATCTTCTGTAAGATCATCTCTGTATTTTATCCTTAGAGCTAGTGGGTCACCAACTCCACAGGTTCTAAGTAAAATGCCATCTGATGTTTAAAATCTTCTGTAAGACCATCTCTGTATTTTATCCTTAGTGCTAGTGGGTCACCAACTCCACAGGTTCTAAGTAAAATGCCATCTGATGTTTAAAATCTTCTGTAAGACCATCTCTGTATTTTATCCTTAGAGCTAGTGGGTCACCAACTCCACAGGTTCTAAGTAAAATGCCATCTGATGTTTAAAATCTTCTGTAAGACCATCTCTGTATTTTATCCTTAGTGCTAGTGGGTCACCAACTCCACAGGTTCTAAGTAAAATGTCATCTGATGTTTAAAATCTTCTGTAAGACCATCTCTGTATTTTATCCTTAGTGCTAGTGGGTCACCAACTCCACAGGTTCTAAGTAAAATGCCATCTGATGTTTAAAATCTTCTGTAAGATCATCTCTGTATTTTATCCTTAGAGCTAGTAGGTCACCAACAACTCCACAGGTTCTAAGTAAAATGCCATCTGATGTTTAAAATCTTCTGTAAGACCATCTCTGTATTTTATCCTTAGTGCTAGTGGGTCACCAACTCCACAGGTTCTAAGTAAAATGTCATCTGATGTTTAAAATCTTCTGTAAGACCATCTCTGTATTTTATCCTTAGAGCTAGTGGGTCACCAACTCCACAGGTTCTAAGTAAAATGCCATCTGATGTTTAAAATCTTCTGTAAGACCATCTCTGTATTTTATCCTTAGTGCTAGTGGGTCACCAACTCCACAGGTTCTAAGTAAAATGTCATCTGATGTTTAAAATCTTCTGTAAGACCATCTCTGTATTTTATCCTTAGTGCTAGTGGGTCACCAACTCCACAGGTTCTAAGTAAAATGCCATCTGATGTTTAAAATCTTCTGTAAGATCATCTCTGTATTTTATCCTTAGAGCTAGTAGGTCACCAACAACTCCACAGGTTCTAAGTAAAATGCCATCTGATGTTTAAAATCTTCTGTAAGACCATCTCTGTATTTTATCCTTAGTGCTAGTGGGTCACCAACTCCACAGGTTCTAAGTAAAATGTCATCTGATGTTTAAAATCTTCTGTAAGACCATCTCTGTATTTTATCCTTAGTGCTAGTGGGTCACCAACTCCACAGGTTCTAAGTAAAATGCCATCTGATGTTTAAAATCTTCTGTAAGACCATCTCTGTATTTTATCCTTAGTGCTAGTGGGTCACCAACTCCACAGGTTCTAAGTAAAATGCCATCTGATGTTTAAAATCTTCTGTAAGACCATCTCTGTATTTTATCCTTAGTGCTAGTGGGTCACCAACTCCACAGGTTCTAAGTAAAATGCCATCTGATGTTTAAAATCTTCTGTAAGATCATCTCTGTATTTTATCCTTAGAGCTAGTAGGTCACCAACAACTCCACAGGTTCTAAGTAAAATGCCATCTGATGTTTAAAATCTTCTGTAAGACCATCTCTGTATTTTATCCTTAGAGCTAGTGGGTCACCAACTCCACAGGTTCTAAGTAAAATGTCATCTGATGTTTAAAATCTTCTGTAAGACCATCTCTGTATTTTATCCTTAGAGCTAGTGGGTCACCAACTCCACAGGTTCTAAGTAAAATGTCATCTGATGTTTAAAATCTTCTGTAAGACCATCTCTGTATTTTATCCTTAGAGCTAGTGGGTCACCAACTCCACAGGTTCTAAGTAAAATGTCATCTGATGTTTAAAATCTTCTGTAAGACCATCTCTGTATTTTATCCTTAGAGCTAGTGGGTCACCAACTCCACAGGTTCTAAGTAAAATGTCATCTGATGTTTAAAATCTTCTGTAAGACCATCTCTGTATTTTATCCTTAGAGCTAGTGGGTCACCAACTCCACAGGTTCTAAGTAAAATGTCATCTGATGTTTAAAATCTTCTGTAAGACCATCTCTGTATTTTATCCTTAGAGCTAGTGGGTCACCAACTCCACAGGTTCTAAGTAAAATGTCATCTGATGTTTAAAATCTTCTGTAAGACCATCTCTGTATTTTATCCTTAGTGCTAGTGGGTCACCAACTCCACAGGTTCTAAGTAAAATGTCATCTGATGTTTAAAATCTTCTGTAAGACCATCTCTGTATTTTATCCTTAGTGCTAGTGGGTCACCAACTCCACAGGTTCTAAGTAAAATGCCATCTGATGTTTAAAATCTTCTGTAAGACCATCTCTGTATTTTATCCTTAGAGCTAGTGGGTCACCAACTCCACAGGTTCTAAGTAAAATGCCATCTGATGTTTAAAATCTTCTGTAAGACCATCTCTGTATTTTATCCTTAGTGCTAGTGGGTCACCAACTCCACAGGTTCTAAGTAAAATGCCATCTGATGTTTAAAATCTTCTGTAAGATCATCTCTGTATTTTATCCTTAGAGCTAGTAGGTCACCAACTCCACAGGTTCTAAGTAAAATGCCATCTGATGTTTAAAATCTTCTGTAAGACCATCTCTGTATTTTATCCTTAGTGCTAGTGGGTCACCAACTCCACAGGTTCTAAGTAAAATGCCATCTGATGTTTAAAATCTTCTGTAAGACCATCTCTGTATTTTATCCTTAGAGCTAGTAGGTCACCAACAACTCCACAGGTTCTAAGTAAAATGCCATCTGATGTTTAAAATCTTCTGTAAGTCCATCTCTGTATTTTATCCTTAGTGCTAGTGGGTCACCAACTCCACAGGTTCTAAGTAAAATGCCATCTGATGTTTAAAATCTTCTGTAAGACCATCTCTGTATTTTATCCTTAGAGCTAGTGGGTCACCAACTCCACAGGTTCTAAGTAAAATGCCATCTGATGTTTAAAATCTTCTGTAAGACCATCTCTGTATTTTATCCTTAGTGCTAGTGGGTCACCAACTCCACAGGTTCTAAGTAAAATGCCATCTGATGTTTAAAATCTTCTGTAAGACCATCTCTGTATTTTATCCTTAGTGCTAGTGGGTCACCAACTCCACAGGTTCTAAGTAAAATGCCATCTGATGTTTAAAATCTTCTGTAAGACCATCTCTGTATTTTATCCTTAGTGCTAGTGGGTCACCAACTCCACAGGTTCTAAGTAAAATGCCATCTGATGTTTAAAATCTTCTGTAAGACCATCTCTGTATTTTATCCTTAGTGCTAGTGGGTCACCAACTCCACAGGTTCTAAGTAAAATGCCATCTGATGTTTAAAATCTTCTGTAAGATCATCTCTGTATTTTATCCTTAGAGCTAGTAGGTCACCAACAACTCCACAGGTTCTAAGTAAAATGCCATCTGATGTTTAAAATCTTCTGTAAGACCATCTCTGTATTTCATCCTTAGAGCTAGTGGGTCATCAACTCCACAGGTTCTAAGTAAAATGTCATCTGATGTTTAAAATCTTCTGTAAGACCATCTCTGTATTTTATCCTTAGAGCTAGTGGGTCACCAACTCCACAGGTTCTAAGTAAAATGTCATCTGATGTTTAAAATCTTCTGTAAGACCATCTCTGTATTTTATCCTTAGAGCTAGTGGGTCACCAACTCCACAGGTTCTAAGTAAAATGTCATCTGATGTTTAAAATCTTCTGTAAGACCATCTCTGTATTTTATCCTTAGAGCTAGTGGGTCACCAACTCCACAGGTTCTAAGTAAAATGTCATCTGATGTTTAAAATCTTCTGTAAGACCATCTCTGTATTTTATCCTTAGAGCTAGTGGGTCACCAACTCCACAGGTTCTAAGTAAAATGTCATCTGATGTTTAAAATCTTCTGTAAGACCATCTCTGTATTTTATCCTTAGAGCTAGTGGGTCACCAACTCCACAGGTTCTAAGTAAAATGTCATCTGATGTTTAAAATCTTCTGTAAGACCATCTCTGTATTTTATCCTTAGAGCTAGTGGGTCACCAACTCCACAGGTTCTAAGTAAAATGCCATCTGATGTTTAAAATCTTCTGTAAGACCATCTCTGTATTTTATCCTTAGTGCTAGTGGGTCACCAACTCCACAGGTTCTAAGTAAAATGTCATCTGATGTTTAAAATCTTCTGTAAGACCATCTCTGTATTTTATCCTTAGAGCTAGTGGGTCACCAACTCCACAGGTTCTAAGTAAAATGCCATCTGATGTTTAAAATCTTCTGTAAGACCATCTCTGTATTTTATCCTTAGAGCTAGTGGGTCACCAACTCCACAGGTTCTAAGTAAAATGTCATCTGATGTTTAAAATCTTCTGTAAGACCATCTCTGTATTTTATCCTTAGTGCTAGTGGGTCACCAACTCCACAGGTTCTAAGTAAAATGCCATCTGATGTTTAAAATCTTCTGTAAGATCATCTCTGTATTTTATCCTTAGAGCTAGTAGGTCACCAACAACTCCACAGGTTCTAAGTAAAATGCCATCTGATGTTTAAAATCTTCTGTAAGACCATCTCTGTATTTTATCCTTAGTGCTAGTGGGTCACCAACTCCACAGGTTCTAAGTAAAATGTCATCTGATGTTTAAAATCTTCTGTAAGACCATCTCTGTATTTTATCCTTAGAGCTAGTGGGTCACCAACTCCACAGGTTCTAAGTAAAATGCCATCTGATGTTTAAAATCTTCTGTAAGACCATCTCTGTATTTTATCCTTAGTGCTAGTGGGTCACCAACTCCACAGGTTCTAAGTAAAATGTCATCTGATGTTTAAAATCTTCTGTAAGACCATCTCTGTATTTTATCCTTAGTGCTAGTGGGTCACCAACTCCACAGGTTCTAAGTAAAATGCCATCTGATGTTTAAAATCTTCTGTAAGATCATCTCTGTATTTTATCCTTAGAGCTAGTAGGTCACCAACAACTCCACAGGTTCTAAGTAAAATGCCATCTGATGTTTAAAATCTTCTGTAAGACCATCTCTGTATTTTATCCTTAGTGCTAGTGGGTCACCAACTCCACAGGTTCTAAGTAAAATGTCATCTGATGTTTAAAATCTTCTGTAAGACCATCTCTGTATTTTATCCTTAGAGCTAGTGGGTCACCAACAACTCCACAGGTTCTAAGTAAAATGCCATCTGATGTTTAAAATCTTCTGTAAGACCATCTCTGTATTTTATCCTTAGTGCTAGTGGGTCACCAACTCCACAGGTTCTAAGTAAAATGTCATCTGATGTTTAAAATCTTCTGTAAGACCATCTCTGTATTTTATCCTTAGTGCTAGTGGGTCACCAACTCCACAGGTTCTAAGTAAAATGCCATCTGATGTTTAAAATCTTCTGTAAGATCATCTCTGTATTTTATCCTTAGAGCTAGTAGGTCACCAACAACTCCACAGGTTCTAAGTAAAATGCCATCTGATGTTTAAAATCTTCTGTAAGACCATCTCTGTATTTTATCCTTAGTGCTAGTGGGTCACCAACTCCACAGGTTCTAAGTAAAATGTCATCTGATGTTTAAAATCTTCTGTAAGACCATCTCTGTATTTTATCCTTAGAGCTAGTGGGTCACCAACTCCACAGGTTCTAAGTAAAATGCCATCTGATGTTTAAAATCTTCTGTAAGACCATCTCTGTATTTTATCCTTAGAGCTAGTGGGTCACCAACTCCACAGGTTCTAAGTAAAATGTCATCTGATGTTTAAAATCTTCTGTAAGACCATCTCTGTATTTTATCCTTAGTGCTAGTGGGTCACCAACTCCACAGGTTCTAAGTAAAATGCCATCTGATGTTTAAAATCTTCTGTAAGACCATCTCTGTATTTTATCCTTAGAGCTAGTAGGTCACCAACAACTCCACAGGTTCTAAGTAAAATGCCATCTGATGTTTAAAATCTTCTGTAAGACCATCTCTGTATTTTATCCTTAGAGCTAGTGGGTCACCAACTCCACAGGTTCTAAGTAAAATGTCATCTGATGTTTAAAATCTCATCTCTGTATTTTATCCTTAGAGCTAGTAGGTCACCATCTCCACAGGTTGTAAGTAAAATGTCATCTGATGTTTTAAAATCTTCTGTAAGACCATCTCTGTATTTTATCCTTAGAGCTAGTAGGTCACCAACTCCACAGGTTCTAAGTAAAATGCCATCTGATGTTTAAAATCTTCTGTAAGACCATCTCTGTATTTTATCCTTAGAGCTAGTGGGTCACCAACTCCACAGGTTCTAAGTAAAATGCCATCTGATGTTTAAAATCTTCTGTAAGACCATCTCTGTATTTTATCCTTAGAGCTAGTGGGTCACCAACTCCACAGGTTCTAAGTAAAATGCCATCTGATGTTTAAAATCTTCTGTAAGACCATCTCTGTATTTTATCCTTAGAGCTAGTGGGTCACCAACTCCACAGGTTCTAAGTAAAATGTCATCTGATGTTTAAAATCTTCTGTAAGACCATCTCTGTATTTTATCCTTAGAGCTAGTGGGTCACCAACTCCACAGGTTCTAAGTAAAATGCCATCTGATGTTTAAAATCTTCTGTAAGACCATCTCTGTATTTTATCCTTAGCTAGTGGGTCACCAACTCCACAGGTTCTAAGTAAAATGTCATCTGATGTTTAAAATCTTCTGTAAGACCATCTCTGTATTTTATCCTTAGAGCTAGTGGGTCACCAACTCCACAGGTTCTAAGTAAAATGTCATCTGATGTTTAAAATCTTCTGTAAGACCATCTCTGTATTTTATCCTTAGAGCTAGTGGGTCACCAACTCCACAGGTTCTAAGTAAAATGTCATCTGATGTTTAAAATCTTCTGTAAGACCATCTCTGTATTTTATCCTTAGAGCTAGTGGGTCACCAACTCCACAGGTTCTAAGTAAAATGTCATCTGATGTTTAAAATCTTCTGTAAGACCATCTCTGTATTTTATCCTTAGAGCTAGTGGGTCACCAACTCCACAGGTTCTAAGTAAAATGTCATCTGATGTTTAAAATCTTCTGTAAGATCATCTCTGTATTTTATCCTTAGTGCTAGTGGGTCACCAACTCCACAGGTTCTAAGTAAAATGCCATCTGATGTTTAAAATCTTCTGTAAGACCATCTCTGTATTTTATCCTTAGAGCTAGTGGGTCACCAACTCCACAGGTTCTAAGTAAAATGCCATCTGATGTTTAAAATCTTCTGTAAGACCATCTCTGTATTTTATCCTTAGAGCTAGTGGGTCACCAACTCCACAGGTTCTAAGTAAAATGTCATCTGATGTTTAAAATCTTCTGTAAGACCATCTCTGTATTTTATCCTTAGAGCTAGTAGGTCACCAACTCCACAGGTTCTAAGTAAAATGCCATCTGATGTTTAAAATCTTCTGTAAGATCATCTCTGTATTTTATCCTTAGAGCTAGTAGGTCACCAACAACTCCACAGGTTCTAAGTAAAATGTCATCTGATGTTTAAAATCTTCTGTAAGACCATCTCTGTATTTTATCCTTAGTGCTAGTGGGTCACCAACTCCACAGGTTCTAAGTAAAATGCCATCTGATGTTTAAAATCTTCTGTAAGACCATCTCTGTATTTTATCCTTAGAGCTAGTAGGTCACCAACAACTCCACAGGTTCTAAGTAAAATGCCATCTGATGTTTAAAATCTTCTGTAAGACCATCTCTGTATTTTATCCTTAGTGCTAGTGGGTCACCAACTCCACAGGTTCTAAGTAAAATGTCATCTGATGTTTAAAATCTTCTGTAAGACCATCTCTGTATTTTATCCTTAGAGCTAGTGGGTCACCAACTCCACAGGTTCTAAGTAAAATGCCATCTGATGTTTAAAATCTTCTGTAAGACCATCTCTGTATTTTATCCTTAGTGCTAGTGGGTCACCAACTCCACAGGTTCTAAGTAAAATGCCATCTGATGTTTAAAATCTTCTGTAAGATCATCTCTGTATTTTATCCTTAGAGCTAGTAGGTCACCAACTCCACAGGTTCTAAGTAAAATGCCATCTGATGTTTAAAATCTTCTGTAAGACCATCTCTGTATTTTATCCTTAGTGCTAGTGGGTCACCAACTCCACAGGTTCTAAGTAAAATGCCATCTGATGTTTAAAATCTTCTGTAAGATCATCTCTGTATTTTATCCTTAGAGCTAGTAGGTCACCAACAACTCCACAGGTTCTAAGTAAAATGCCATCTGATGTTTAAAATCTTCTGTAAGACCATCTCTGTATTTTATCCTTAGTGCTAGTGGGTCACCAACTCCACAGGTTCTAAGTAAAATGTCATCTGATGTTTAAAATCTTCTGTAAGACCATCTCTGTATTTTATCCTTAGTGCTAGTGGGTCACCAACTCCACAGGTTCTAAGTAAAATGCCATCTGATGTTTAAAATCTTCTGTAAGATCATCTCTGTATTTTATCCTTAGAGCTAGTAGGTCACCAACAACTCCACAGGTTCTAAGTAAAATGCCATCTGATGTTTAAAATCTTCTGTAAGACCATCTCTGTATTTTATCCTTAGTGCTAGTGGGTCACCAACTCCACAGGTTCTAAGTAAAATGTCATCTGATGTTTAAAATCTTCTGTAAGACCATCTCTGTATTTTATCCTTAGAGCTAGTGGGTCACCAACTCCACAGGTTCTAAGTAAAATGCCATCTGATGTTTAAAATCTTCTGTAAGACCATCTCTGTATTTTATCCTTAGTGCTAGTGGGTCACCAACTCCACAGGTTCTAAGTAAAATGTCATCTGATGTTTAAAATCTTCTGTAAGACCATCTCTGTATTTTATCCTTAGTGCTAGTGGGTCACCAACTCCACAGGTTCTAAGTAAAATGCCATCTGATGTTTAAAATCTTCTGTAAGATCATCTCTGTATTTTATCCTTAGAGCTAGTAGGTCACCAACAACTCCACAGGTTCTAAGTAAAATGCCATCTGATGTTTAAAATCTTCTGTAAGACCATCTCTGTATTTTATCCTTAGTGCTAGTGGGTCACCAACTCCACAGGTTCTAAGTAAAATGTCATCTGATGTTTAAAATCTTCTGTAAGACCATCTCTGTATTTTATCCTTAGTGCTAGTGGGTCACCAACTCCACAGGTTCTAAGTAAAATGCCATCTGATGTTTAAAATCTTCTGTAAGACCATCTCTGTATTTTATCCTTAGTGCTAGTGGGTCACCAACTCCACAGGTTCTAAGTAAAATGTCATCTGATGTTTAAAATCTTCTGTAAGACCATCTCTGTATTTTATCCTTAGTGCTAGTGGGTCACCAACTCCACAGGTTCTAAGTAAAATGTCATCTGATGTTTAAAATCTTCTGTAAGACCATCTCTGTATTTTATCCTTAGTGCTAGTGGGTCACCAACTCCACAGGTTCTAAGTAAAATGCCATCTGATGTTTAAAATCTTCTGTAAGACCATCTCTGTATTTTATCCTTAGTGCTAGTGAGTCACCAACTCCACAGGTTCTAAGTAAAATGTCATCTGATGTTTAAAATCTTCTGTAAGACCATCTCTGTATTTTATCCTTAGTGCTAGTGAGTCACCAACTCCACAGGTTCTAAGTAAAATGTCATCTGATGTTTAAAATCTTCTGTAAGACCATCTCTGTATTTTATCCTTAGTGCTAGTAGGTCACCAACTCCACAGGTTCTAAGTAAAATGTCATCTGATGTTTAAAATCTTCTGTAAGACCATCTCTGTATTTTATCCTTAGTGCTAGTGAGTCACCAACTCCACAGGTTCTAAGTAAAATGTCATCTGATGTTTAAAATCTTCTGTAAGACCATCTCTGTATTTTATCCTTAGTGCTAGTAGGTCACCAACTCCACAGGTTCTAAGTAAAATGTCATCTGATGTTTAAAATCTTCTGTAAGACCATCTCTGTATTTTATCCTTAGTGCTAGTAGGTCACCAACTCCACAGGTTCTAAGTAAAATGTCATCTGATGTTTTAAATCTTCTGTAAGACCATCTCTGTATTTTATCCTTAGTGCTAGTAGGTCACCAACTCCACAGGTTCTAAGTAAAATGTCATCTGATGTTTCATGTTGTGTGCGATAATGAAGAGTCTAAAAGTAGACGAACTAAGAAAAAAAAATTGCGACCCTTAATCTTGTTGAATCCTTTGTTTTCTATATTGGAAATCCATTGATATATTGACCCAAAATCAATGTTAAGGGAAACGATGCAATTAGTGTCTAACTTTCATTACCAAAAAACCATTGTGTCCCCTGTTTTTGTAGAGGACAAACCGACAGACGTTCAAAAATACAGATTAGATATACAGTACGGGTGATGTCCCTGTTTAGTTCCCGTGGTTATCTTATTAGTCAAAGAAAGAAGAGAGCTACTACACTCTCAGGCATGTCGTACAAGGTGGCTAACATGAGGCTGTGTGTGGGGGCTAGCAACCTCATCATAAAACCTAATGCTACAGAAACCATGGTTGCAATAGCTGATGAATGTTTTATCCACACTTCATGGAAGGGGACCAGCTGCAACAGTTGCTCCATGATTCATTAGGAATGAATGGAAAAATGCTGAATGTTGATGATGATGATGATGATGATGATGATGATGATATCGTTCCCGAACGTTCATTCATGCATGCAGAAGTTAAAACGCGATGTTTTAAACCTAAATGTCGCTAGATCGAGACGCAATTTAAAGATAAATTGGTGAATGTTTAACAGTCATACATACATACATACATACATACATACATACATACATACATACATACATACATACATACATACACACATGCATATATACATACACACATATCAGAATCTTTATTCTCATTTAAATACATTGTCACGTACTGACATGATATAATAAAATACAATATACCATATAGGAGAATCATCAGAATTCACAACAGTGTAGGATGCGCGTCTCATGTACTTTAACTCTTTAAGCCCCAAGAGCCACTATAATGGCTCAGGGTTTAGACCTATTTGGCCCAGGAGCCATTTAAGTGGCTTCGGATTTGTTGCTCCTGTCTAGAGCACTGTTCCAATGTTAACAACCCAAAACGTCATTTCCAACAGAAAGTACTGAAGTACTTTCATTTTAAATAACTCGTATTTATGCCTATGAACATTAACAAATATTTTTTTTTCCAAACAATAACAACAATAAAAAAGCACTGTGGTAGCCGTTTTTGTTTAGGCCAAACCCTGCTTTTTGCTTGGGACTTAAAGAGTTAATTAATATTGGTGTTGTGTGTCTGTGTGAGTGTGTTTGTGTGTGTTTTACATCTAATATGTTCATATCTTATATATAAATATCAACATCTTTAATCTTCATAAAAAATACTGACATGTGTTGGTGTGATACATTAGATGCAACAATGGTAGGATATATTAAATGTAACCGATCATGTAGGAGATTAGACTTATCAACGGTGTCTAAAATGCCTCCTTTATAGTAATATACATACATACATCCATTTATACATACATACGTACATACATAACTATAGTATAACACAAAAATAAATTAAAGCAAATATAATGGGAAGTAATAAACTACATTATGAGCCTTGTCATCATCACATATAACCCTGATATCCACAACACATTTAACTTCCCAGCAAATGATCGAGAATATAATAAAAATTGAATAATTATTGTAACCCTTCATGTGAAAGTTGGTCACTGTGCCAGAATCTGTGCTGATCCGGCAGTTTAAATAAATTACAAATGGACGAAGGAACCAGCTGGGGGAATATGAGGTATCTAAAAGATGTCTGACCATGATATAATGTGTCTGATCTCAAAATCTGGTCAGAGTTATCGTTTTCGTTGTAATCCACCTTTCCTCCTACGACCACCGACGGTCTCCAGTCTCAGATGTTTTAAGCTTTGTCGAACATTTTGTTTCGTTTAACCCCGTCTAATACTTTCAGTTGCCTCGTTTGTGTTACCGGGGCTGGAAATGGGAGCCAAGAACAGCTGCACTGCAACTTACACACATGTTGTAGAAGACGACTTAGGAGGGTTGGACTATGGCTTTGTTAACCCCATTCTGTATCAACTTTAAACCAAACATCTTCACCAAACACGGACAAGTAAATCCAAGTAAATAATCACTCGGTCATCCAAGATGGAAGAATGTCCTCTATCAACTAGAGACCAGACATGAGGGAGATAAGACATAGATTGTAAGGTCTTGAATGAACGGCAGTAGACAACAAGGCCTGGGGTGTATTTGTTGAAAACCTGTGCTCCAGAGGGAACTGACAGATAGTGATGGTGGCGATGATTACCTTCAGTTGTTATTGGTTGGCTTGGTGTCTTTTTCTCGCTTGTTATTCTCGATATCAAGATTTTCTCCAACTAAACTTTGGTCAAATAACACTTTTCGTTACACTTTATCAATTTAAATGTGTTTTTCGATGTTCTCTCTAATGCTTGCGTTCCTTTTTTGTTTTAAATCGTCAGTAAGTGCCATCGCATATGAATCATAAATTATCCAGAAAAGTCATTTCTTTACAGTATATAGGCTATCGCGACAAGTCTTTTCTTTATACTGCTTCAAGATGTGCTGCTTATTTATATTTCATACATTATCCACTTAACAGTCTAGTAATTTTAGCTGTAGAATGATGTAACCGCGTATACCGTAAGTTTTCAGATACAGGCTATATTAACATATAAAATAAATTTTTATAGAAACAGAAGATTAAAAAAGTCTTGGCGCAGATGTTTAATTAAACCAGGTTAGCTTCGAAAAGCCACGCATTATTTTAGGCTAAGCTTCGCTTCGTAACGCCAAGCATTGGTCACGTGATTTACCACCAATGGTTAGGCTGAGTCTTTTTTTCCCCGGAATGAACAAGAGACGAAGCCATTTTTTTAGTCAGAAATGAATTTAGAGCGGTGGAGACAAGACGTAATTCTCTTTGCTCAGTGATATTCTATAGAGGAGATTGACTTCGCACAATTAAAGCAACTGTGTAACTTCGAAACGTAGAATAATTTGTTTGTGAATTCATGAAAACTGTAAGTAGTGCTAAGAATTGCATGCAATAACTGTTAGAGCCCACAGTCATAACTGAAACGGAGCTACGCTCGAAAACTGGGTAAAGAATTGTAAACCCAGGCATATATCTGAACCTTTTACCAAGAATGAAGGTCCTTAAGCTGAGAGAAAGTCAAACTAAGGAATACTAATGAATAAGAGAAAGTTTGGCTCTTCATTGAAATGAAGAGATAAGAAAAACGTGAAATCTAGACCACATTAACAAATAAACGAAGGAACACTAGAAGGATAGAGGAGCCACGCCATGTTTTAACAACTTGAAAAGATTACGAGATGCAATAAGGAATATTGCATCATTAAAATAATGCATTGACTTTTTATGCTTGTTTATTAAATGTCAACATGCTATTATGCAAATTTGGTGTGGTTACCATTTGACTTAACCCAGTTCTTGTTGGAAATTGAATAAACATTTGTTTCATTGAACACAAATGCTGTTGACGAATCATATGTTTGCAGTTAGCCACCATACCAATGATTAAAGGATCATGCCAAAGCTAATCGTTGCAGGTGCAACACAAATAATAACCATATGCTCTAAAAATAAAACATCATAGAGGATTGTCCCCAAACCTGGTAAATTCCTGTAAGTCTGTAGAGAGAAATCATCACCTCTAGCAGGCTAGCTAGTAATCAAAATCTAATACTCTCGAGTTAAACAGCAACCCCCACTACCCTGCCCGGCCACACATTACAACTTGGTGCCCGTGATCAGTCCTCATTAAAAAAAAAAAGGTATTGAGCAGGAAAACACATACAACTTGTTGCCTAGTGACCAGTCCTCTACAAAAGAGCAGAAGCGAAGATGGATCAATTAATGGAAAATTTCCAGCAACTTGGGGTAGAACAGCAGCAGCAACAGGAAAACAGATTCGCTCAAGCACAACCACTGCAGCCCCAGGACAGACAAAATATGGAAGGACCAACAATAATAGCGCTACGGCAAATTACTGAAACCCTACAGAAAAATGACAACTACGCGAAATTCACACAGGTTAGATCCATTGTTCAGCCGTTTGATGGAAACAAAAAAAATTTCAGAAGATGGTTGTCCGACATGGATAAATTTGCGGCACTAGCAGAGGCAACAACGGATGAAGAAAAAAAAGAAAATCGCTCTGTTAGGTTCTGATTCGTACGTGACTGATTTTTTAAGAAGGAGGTCCCAGCAGTACCCCACAGAAACCTACGAGTCCCTAAAAAAAGAGCTCACCCAGAGATATGGGGAAATCATAGACAAAATGCATGCTTGGTCAGTCCTTAGAAGCATGAAACAGGAAAGAGATGAATCGGTACAACTTTTTGGAGATCGATTCCTCAATATGGCAGAAGAGGCATTTTGCGGAGAAATCCCTACCACACCTGATGTAGAAATACAGTTAGTGGGGATATTTGCCGATGGCCTTAGAGCGGAAAATATCAGAAGGCATCTTATTAGAAAAGACACCAAGACTATTGCTGAAACAATCCAAGCAGCAATACAGGAGGAAAATCTTCACCGAAGGTTCCAACAAAGAGCAGGTAGGGAACCCCGACCAGAATATAGGGACTATGATGAGCATGAGCCTATGGAAGTTGACCATACCAGGAGGCAATGGACTCGCCCACGAATATGTGATGATAGACCCCGCAATTATAGACCCCCCACACAGAGGCAAAACGACGTCAATAATGTCAATACAAACGGATGCTTTACATGCGGTAGGCTCGGACATGGTTACAAGTCCTGTAGAGCAAATTACAATCATGCACCACCCAGAAGAGGAGGTTACCAACCACAACAACCCGCACCACCCCCACGTGATTACACCAGAAATCAGTATACCAGAGGCGCACCTCAACCCCTCATGCGTCAGGGAAACGGCCGCGCCACTCACTAAACAGGACCGTTAGTGAGGGCAACAATCACAGAAACTGGTCCAAAACAAAAGAAACAACACAGAACAGAAATTGTCAAGTGGGCCCATCCAGTAAAATACAATATGAAGAAATGTTGCATGATGGAACTAAAATACATCCGGACCCCAGTTCCTGCATCATGTCTATACAGGGCCAACAATATAGGGCACTGGTAGATACAGGAGCATCCATCAGCCTTATTAGGTTCCAGCTGTTCAAGAGGATCCAACACTTAGTACGATTTCAACCGTCCAAAACACACCTAGCTTCAGTCACGGGACAAAGACTAAATTCAGTTGGGACAGCATGGCTAAAATTTTCCTTAGGCGAAACAAATTTTGAACACCCATTTGTCATTACTAAAGGAATGTCTAGAAATCTTATCCTAGGGAGAGATTTTTTTTTTTGACCTAACAAACACAAAGTTAGGGCAATCAATTCAAGTACAGCCCCTAGCAGAAGAAAGCATTATTGATGACCCATTGTTGCAAATTATAGAGGGAATCGCTGAAGTCTCGAAGTCCAGAGATTTCCCCATCATGATATTGAATATGTCAGGAAAAACTACCACTATAAAAAGAGGCACAGTTGTAGCGCAAGTGGATACGTCAACAATAAGACAAACCAAAACCAATAGAGACCATCCACAAATTGTCTCAACCACTCCCACTGGACATAATGCACGAAATCGCAGTACAAATAACCATAGTACACGGAAAGTAAACAGTTATAAGGCAGAAAAAGGCAGTAACATCAGTCACAGTCATGTTACACCACAGCATACCCTACCCAGATGGCAGAAACGAACCAGTCCATACATAAGAAGAGAAAGGCCACAGTATGAAAATGACTATAATTACTCATTCTTGCGCCCCAGCACACCAAGAGAAAAGATGAAGTGCTGTATATCACAGAGTAACAGAGAAACAGAAATTGTCTTGCCAGGAGGATATCCAAAGCGACAAGACAGTGATACATGCCCCATGGAGTATCAATATAACTCAAAAACAGGTGGATATGATAAAGTCCCAAAACCAATTGAAATTTCCGAAGAAAAGGAAGAATTCTTATATGACTATACCACAGGAGGATACTATAGCAGCAAAGTTGGAAACAGAAAGAATGAAAAATTTTCGCCCAGGGAAAGAAGACAGCCCTATAGCACAAACAGAAGAAATACAGTAACGTACGCGGATAAGCGCAGTTACGACAGAAATAATCAGAAAAAATGGCACAACAACGACTACCCCAGAAATATAATAAGAAATGAATATACAGTAAATGCAGTGACAAATGGAAATGCACACAGTACATGGCAGAGGAGACAGTACCAAGCACAGCCCAATGAACGGCAAAGAACTACGCAAAAGAAAGCCACATACCAGGAGCAGAGATTTTCACAAGATGCAAGAAAAATGTCCCAAAATTATGGGAATGAAACGGAGGCATCAAGACAGACCAGAGATATCATAGCAGATCATAAATACAGAGAGAGAATAGCTCAGTTACTTGCAACCCTGAATGCCACAGAAGATAATAAGCAACGTTTGAAAACGTTTGTAGAAAAGCACCAAGATGTATTCGCACTCAATGACATGGAATTAGGCAGAACTAACACTGTCACAATGGACATTCAAACAACCACAGAGGAGCCAATACATATGAAACCCTATCATACGCCCTTGAAAAATAGAGAACTCGTGGAAAGGTCTATAAATGAAATGCTACAGGCAGGAATCATCGAAAGATCCCGTTCCCAATGGTCCTCACCCATAGTGATCGTAACAAAGAAAGACGGCTCCAGTCGCTTTTGCTGCGACTACCGTGCCCTTAACAAAATCACAAAAGTCATTTCCTACCCCCTCCCCAGGATAGACGATCTACTTGTTAGGAAAGTCTACATACTTTACCACACTTGATGCAAGGTCAGGCTTTTGGTGCATCCCCATGACACCTGAGGCAAAACAGAAATCCACATTCTGTTCACATATGGGAAGTTTTTTTTTGGAATGTTATGCCATTTGGTCTAAAAGGATCTCCAGCAACATATATGTCACTCATGGATGAAGTGTTAAAGGGTCTACATCCATTTGCCCTGGCATACATAGACGATATCCTGATACATACCGCAGGCACGATGGAAGACCACCTCCGCAAGGTTGAAACAGTGTTTGATAGACTCAGGCATCACCAAATAAAGTTAAAACTGTCGAAGTGTGAGTTTCTAAAGACAGAAACAAAATATTTAGGCTTTGTCATCAATAGACATGGCGTCAGACCTGATGAAGATAAAGTCAAAGCCATAAGAGAAATGCCTAGCCCCAAGACGGTGAGACAAACACGCTCATTTATTGGTACAATAGGGTACTATAGACGCCACATCATCAATTTCTCCAGAGCAGCAGAGCCTTTGATAGCCCTTACCCGCAAGTATGCACGCTTCAAATGGACAGAAGACTGCCAGAGATCCTTTGAGTATCTAAAAAATGCCCTAACCACCATCCCACTGCTTGGACATCCAGATATTTCTCAGCCCATGATACTATACGCCGATGCCTCAGATAACGCAATTGGTGCTTGTTTGGTCCAACCTGTACTAGAAGATGAAACACCCATCCTACCAAACATTCCAAATGAGAAACCCATTGCATTCCTATCCCACGCATTGTCAAAGTCACAAAAACGGTGGACCACCACTGAGAAAGAAGCATATGCTATTCACTATGCAGTACAAAAGTTTGACTTTTACGTCAGAGGAACTAAACTCATTATAAGAACTGATCATCAACCTTTGGTTAACTGGCTCACCAAAACACAAGAACAGCCAAAGAAGTTACAGACATGGGCAATGAATTTACAGTCCTACGACACCACTATCGAACATATCCCAGGCGAAATGAACACCTGTGCAGACCTCTTATCCAGGATTAAATATGATGATGAAACTGAAGTGAAAACAAATAGAGTCAAAAATGATGGCACATCCTCAGAGATTGACGATAATGCTAAAGAAATTAATGAAATTACTTCATCAAGTCGAAGAAGTACCTCAGATTCCGCCACTCAAGTAGAAGAAGAAAGCCAAGAGATGTTTGACATGAGAGTAGAACAAGCGAAAGATGCAGAAATTGTCAAGCTGCTCACATACGTGAAAGAAAACCCAACAAAAAGTAAAGATTTTACAGTACACCCAACGGATGGAATTCTATACTATATTGATCAGAAACAAGAAGGGACACTAAGAAAAGTCATTCCAGCACATCTAGTCCCAGAAGTATTGCTACAGTTTCATGATAACAACGGGCACATGGGAAGAGACAAAACAATTGATGTCATAAAGAAAAGGTATTATTGGCAAACTTTCTACAAGGACATTACAGAATATGTAGCCACCTGTAGAACATGTAAATTGAGAAACATGAAGCCACATTTAATTCCCCTTCAAGAAATGCAACCTTCCCATTACCCCATGCAAACAGTGAGCATTGACTTATCAGGTCCTTACCCACTCACCCAATCAGGCAACAAATACCTCCTGCACATAGTTGACCAATACTCTGTTTGGCCAGAAAGTTACCCACTCAGTGATGCCACATCGCAGTCCATCACGCAAATTTTTTTACAAGAATTCATTCCCAGGCATGGCTGTCCAAAACGAATCATTTCAGACAACGGTAAACAGTTTATAGGTAACCCATTTAAAGCCACCTTACACCAGCTGAATATTGAGCATACTACAACCACTTATTATTGCCCAAATGCAAATGGCAGAAATGAACGCATGCACGCCACCCTACATGATATTATTAGCAAATATATCAAGGGGAACCACCAATACTGGGACCTATACATTAACCAAGCTCTTGAAGCCATCCGAGTAAACGTGAACGATACCACAGGAATGTCACCCTTTCTCATGCTATACGGAAGAGAACCAAACTTTCCGTTAGACAACCTACTTCGCCCACAAAGAAAATACATGGGAGAAGACCCCATCGAAATAATCCTTCAAGAAAAGTATAAAGCTCACCAGATTGCACAACGAAATACGCAGAAGGCATTTCACAAGAAACAGAAACAACATGATAAATCAGCCAAGCTACCAACATACAAAATAGGAGACAGAGTATACTACAAGAAACATGTACGCAGTTCAAAATTCGATGACCGATGGTTAGATGGCTACAAAATCATGAAACAAACTACGCCTGTAAACTTCATTATTTGGAATGAAGAGAAACAACACCAAACAAAAGCTCACGTAAAACAAATAAAAATTGATAATCACCGGCCCATTCCGCCTCTGACGACAAATACAAGACCAGTCAGAAAAGCCACCCTAAATTATAATCCATCCAGCACAGATTCGTCTGACATATCAGAGTCAGAGACGACAGACTCTGAATTTTACCAAGACGACCACATACCCAGACCACCCACAGATGAAATACATCGAGCAAGACAACAACGAGACTCGTCCGAAAGCGAAGAAGATATCCCACCACTTGAATTGCGTAATCGACTCCAGGACAGAGACCTGCGCATTAGAAATGAAGAAATAATGCCTCAGACGTCACACGATGACAACAACCAAGCACCTTATATCCACACTCAAACTTACTCCCGCAGTGATAAATCGTCAGCTGATACCTATCACACCCCCAGTTCAGGCAGTTCTAGTTTTAACACTAGTGAAAACCAAACACTGCTATACCACAAGAACAAGATTGCTCGTTCAAAACAATCAGATCCTGAAGAAACTATACCCAAGCAGATTGTTGAACCATATACCAGCGATCTTTATGGAGACGAAACAGAACAAGACAGCATAGCTTTGTCAGACCCCAACGAACATAATGACAGAAAAATGGTAGAATTATACCAACAAGAAACAGACATTGATACAGCTAGTTCCATTGAAACCAGTGATGCGGATAGTACATTATTTGTACCAGTCAGCTCCAGCGTCAAACGCGCCTATAAAACAGAATCTGATGACTCAATCCCTAGCAACAAAATTCCGCGTATACAGCACAACTATATCAGACGAAAGATTCTGAAGAAACGCAATCATGTTCCAAAACCAAGCCGAGAAGTGTTAGCCTCATCTCAACTAGTCAAAAACAACAGTGTGCAAATTACTGTGCCCATTGTAACCGGTGCTAACGTTCAGCACAACCAGGTCAGAAGAAAAATCAAGGCGAAACATATACCTGCCTCAAAACCAACAGATGTTCCAGCCATACAAACCCCTACCACAGTGAAACCATCACCGCAATCAAAAGATGTTAAGCCATCACCGCATTCGTCAATGTCCTCAGTGTCCCAACAATCAGCAAATGCAGTGTCGTCGCCTATCACACCCGTCACCACTGCTACTCAGTATGATGCTCGCCTAAGCAGTCGGGACATTGCAAGGTTAGAGATGGCAGAGAAACTGAAGGAACTACTAAAACTTTGCTGAGACACGCCCCTCAAGTCTTCAATGTACATGCCATCCCATGTACCGTCACCGCGAATGTGCACTTAATTTTTAACAATGTACTAACTCTCCCCATGTACTCTATTTTCAGTCTTGGACAGTTCAAATGACTTGCTTACAGACTAAGATGTCAAAGCCTCACTGAGAAAGTTATTTTTTCCAGCCTTAGAATAATGATGCCCAGAAAGAAATCAAGACCAGCCCACGGAGGATTCTAGTTAGACATTTTATTTGGATTATTGAAATAAAGATGACACAGATGATACAATGTTCTTTGTTTACAGACACCCTTATTAGTCAGACAGTTTTTGATATTCAGAATGTTACACAACTTTACCTATAACACATGTGTCATACTATTCTGTTGTAACATTGATCTCTACTTTTGAAACGAATCATATTCCATGTTTCATTCACCAGACTTCTTGTCCTTGCAGATCCAGAGTCCTGTATTTTCATGCAGACACTGTACACCAGTAGTTTTGTTTTCTTACCCCATACTAATATTTCTTTGATCTATATTATGCTAAACTCCTTTATATCTATCACCTTGATCAATCATACTGTTCATACTATGACATCTCTCAACAGCACATAATTCATACCCAAAACTAGTATTGTAGGTTATGCTATTTTTCTCCACAGGATTATTTCAAATGTACATTATTATTTTAGACCCAGATGTATATTAGTACTGTCAAAAATTTTACTGCCTATCACAAATACCCCAATGACATTTGCGCATGCTGAATTTCTGCAAATGAAGAATCCCTTGAGAGCATTAGTATATGCTAACCCCAGATTGAACAAATTGCACCTATTTGTTGATGATGCCTTTGCCCATGTTAAAGAAATAGCATTTGCACATGCTGACCTAGCAAATGAAATACCCATTACCGCATGATAACCACTAATGACACATGAGATGAAGAAGCAACAGGTTATGTATGATGAAGATGACATTTTATATTAAGGTGAAACTTTATGTTGTCACAGCTGAGATTTTGTTGAAATGTTGATGCACAAAATCCCCCACATTAACATTGGAGGAGGAATAATCTTAGTCTTTCGTGGTTACGAGATAAGACAAGGATATAATAGAATATTTGATGAATACCATGGAACAAATCAGAGCAGATGATTGTTGCACATATGAGGACCATATTTGAAGTCATTATTGAAGGATTATCAGTAGACAAGAGACATAAATGAATTATGATAATCCCATGGAACCACAGGTACTAAGGACACAAAATGGAGATTAAATAATGAGAAAAAAAAATAATGACTGAATAATTGCTACACCCAGAGGTAAAGGAAATAGAGATACATCCGCATTTTTGGAGAAGATATCTTTTTTTTTTTTTTTTGATTTTTGCTCATTGCCTTTGTAATATGAACATTGTTGTATAACAAATGACTATTCCTTATCACGAATTACAGAATGTTGTAAGATAGTTAGAATAAATTGACAATGTACTATACTCATAACATACCCAGAATTACAGGAGAGAAAATAAATAAATGGTTGATGAAATTGGACATACTGAGATTTGCTCACCCCGAGGATATTGGATAAGAAAATAACGTTATCCCAAGGACAGACATGTCACAGATATAGTACATGGACAATTAATAAGGATATATTTCCAGTACAGAATAAGAGGAATAGGAAGGATCCACATTTTAAAATATTGGAGCACCATGAGCGATGAATTGGACTTATAAAGGAAATGGAAATGGTACACTGTATGCAAGGATAACCAGAAATAATATGGTTAAATAGTAGTCAGAGTGCAAGGAACTTTGTCTTATAAGAATATTGTAGATTCCTCACGATCAATTGAATATTTTTTCTTCCTTTCTATGTCACATTTTTTGAGTGATGACCCCAACATTTTTTTTTCATCTCATATTGTCAAAAGTTCTTACATCTCAGTTAAATGTTTCCATAAATAATTGTTTGATGTGTTTTGCATAAATGTATTGCTAGATAAGGTACATAGGGAGTTACTAAGGATGAATTCTCAAGATAACAGGAGGACTAGAATAGATACAATGATATTGGTACACCATAAATGATACATTGGTGTTATGAAAAAAAAAAAAAAGGAGACAAATATAAATTGTATACAAGGATGCCTCGAGAGTGACAACATGGATACATATTGTCAAAAGTATAAGCAGTTGTCTTAAAAGAGAAAATAAAGTAATACGGAACCCAATGTAGAAAATTCATGATGATTTGGAAACTATATTTTTCTTTTCCCTTATATTTCATAAAATGATAGTAACACATTCGTCTGTTGGTTGCTGAATAATTTGATGTTTGAAAATTGATGTATGGTAAGTCAAAGAAGATCGTTGAAAAAAAAAAATATATAAAAAATAATATTTCTAGGGAAGAGTTAAAAAAAAAAAAAAAAAAAAAAAAAATACTGTATTGACAGAAAAGAAGGAATGATTAGAAATAACTGACTAATGGACAGGATCACCACCAGACGTACGGATATTAGAGACAAACATCACATATTTTGAAAAAAAAAAAAATGTAATATAGAACATTTTCTACAGTGACGGACTTAGAACGAGTTTATACACTTACCATTTGGAAAATGTCTATAACAAGGAAACATACAAATAAATAAATAAGGATAAGCCATGAGGTTTTAATGCTTTTATTGTGAAAAATGATTACTTATAAAAATGATGCTGGTTGTATTATCGTATGATAAATATGCATATTATGTTTAGAGATGTTTTCTACATGTAATAATGAGCAAGTGGCTCATTCACTAGAAAAAAAAAAAAAAAAAAAAAAAAAAGATTTTTTTAGTACTTGCAGGCTTTTAATATGGAGCAAATAACAGTACAGAAAAGAGATAACACCCCCACCACATCCAAGAGAATGTAATCAACTATATTTTTGAATGAAATGTAATAGATTATGATAATCCAGCCAAGTTCTGCAAATAAGATAGTTTATTGTTCATTCCCCAGTGTTGCCACTCGTCACATTTTTTTAGTGATGACCTTATGAGTGTTTTGCAGATTTTGTTAGGCAGTGTTGCCAATTTGTAAATTTGGTGAAAAATATTATGATGTGATGAATAAGTTACACTTTTTGAAGTTGATGTCCACTACTAGTTTTTTTTTACATAGCAGACGACCTCATATAGACATAGGACCCCAGTATAGGAATTAAATTAAATTTTTTTGGAAATATTTTTGGACTTAGAAAAATTTTTGAACTTTAAATTTTTCTGAAAATTTTTTTGAACTTAGAAATTTTTGGGGATGGATTTTTGTTATTGATAGTACTCAAATGTCTCCCTACGGGATACATTTGCAGGGCCCCGGGATCTGTATGTAACCGCGTATACCGTAAGTTTTCAGATACAGGCTATATTAACATATAAAATAAATTTTTATAGAAACAGAAGATTAAAAAAGTCTTGGCGCAGATTTTTAATTAAACCAGGTTAGCTTCGAAAAGCCACGCATTATTTTAGGCTAAGCTTCGCTTCGTAACGCCAAGCATTGGTCACGTGATTTACCACCAATGGTTAGGCTGAGTCTTTTTTCCCCGGAATGAACAAGAGACGAAGCCATTTTTTTTTAGTCAGAAATGAATTTAGAGCGGTGGAGACAAGACGTAATTCTCTTTGCTCAGTGATATTCTATAGAGGAGATTGACTTCGCACAATTAAAGCAACTGTGTAACTTCGAAACGTAGAATAATTTGTTTGTGAATTCATGAAAACTGTAAGTAGTGCTAAGAATTGCATGCAATAACTGTTAGAGCCCACAGTCATAACTGAAACGGAGCTACGCTCGAAAACTGGGTAAAGAATTGTAAACCCAGGCATATATCTGAACCTTTTACCAAGAATGAAGGTCCTTAAGCTGAGAGAAAGTCAAACTAAGGAATACTAATGAATAAGAGAAAGTTTGGCTCTTCATTGAAATGAAGAGATAAGAAAAACGTGAAATCTAGACCACATTAACAAATAAACGAAGGAACACTAGAAGGATAGAGGAGCCACGCCATGTTTTAGCAACTTGAAAAGATTACGAGATGCAATAAGGAATATTGCATCATTAAAATAATGCATTGACTTTTTATGCTTGTTTATTAAATGTCAACATGCTATTATGCAAATTTGGTGTGGTTACCATTTGACTTAACCCAGTTCTTGTTGGAAATTGAATAAACATTTGTTTCATTGAACACAAATGCTGTTGACGAATCATATGTTTGCAGTTAGCCACCATACCAATGATTAAAGGATCATGCCAAAGCTAATCGTTGCAGGTGCAACACAAATAATAACCATATGCTCTAAAAATAAAACATCATAGAGGACTGTCCCCGAACCTGGTAAATTCCTGTAAGTCTGTAGAGAGAAATCATCACCTCTAGCAGGCTAGCTAGTAATCAAAATCTAATACTCTCGAGTTAAACAGCAACCCCCACTACCCTGCCCGGCCACAATGACACAGACAAGCCACGTGTAAAAAAAAAAAAAAAGTTTACATGACCGTGTGAAGGAAGATGTTGTTATGTTGTTGTTATTGACCCAGTGGCGTTTGGGCTCTCGCCCTTCGCCCGAACGCCATGTTGTGATATCTACATGTTTTCGCAAATTGTTTTCTTTCTCCGTACAAGGTGTTCCATTTATCGAAGGAAGATGGAAATGAATGTTAACTGCCTGAGAGTTACTTATTTCATTTTTGTGTTGTAATTGATGAACGCATAGGGACAATGGAAAGTAATAGACAATGATTGAGATTTAAGTGCATGCCCACATATGGATTATAAACGCGTATCTGTCTCTTATTTATATAGACCTTTTAATAACTAGATAAAGTTAGTTCGTCAGGTATGTTGAAATTACACAGCTATCACGCACTTAGTTTTTTTTATACAGATAACAAGAAAATCTTACTTAACAGAAACAAATTGAAGGCTCAGGATGCTATTTCTAGATCTATCGATTGAGCATAATTGTTTATCTGGTGCTGAAAACTTACAATGTACCGTACATGTTACGAATACTTAATATTTTGCTACAGAGACACCTTTAATAAGATGATGATAGGAAACTCTATACAGAGCGATTCAACAGGAGGCAATCTGATTATCAGAAGGGGTCCCCGCGTCGAACAAGTGTTTCGGACCGTTATTCTCCTTTACACTCTAAAGGGGAAGGGGGGGGGGGGGCAATTGGGTCATGACTCTCAAGTGTCTCAGCCTCTTGTTGTCTTGTATCGAAAATGAACCCATTTCACTTTGGTAGCAACTTTTAAAATCCACAACTCCGAGAGCCGTGGAGGCAATTGTGAAAGTAACAAAGAGAAGACAAATTATTGCGGTCGTTCCGCCGCACACCACGACTCGGGACAGACACTGACATACCTGCGCGAAGCCGACGAGGCTGGCCACTGCGCGCTAGCAACTGAAATTCTGCGCCCAACACCTCTTATAATATACATCGCGGGTTGCCCGTAAGTCACAGCCCTTTCACCAGTACACCAAAAAACTCAACGTATTGTGAACTTAGAAAAATTCATGATGTTTTCTGTACTGCAAAGTTTACTGTCCCGAGTTCCATAGCCCATTGCTGTTGTTCCACAGCCAGCATAATGCCTTTTCGGCAGTTTCACTAAGCCTCTTCAGTGCCCTTGTTCTCGACTGTCCCCTCAGCCCCAACAGTTTCAATAAATCATACACTGATGCAGCCACGAGCCCTCTTGCGCCCACCTCAACAGCCATGACCCTTGCAGTGAACCCATCATGTCTCAGATCCGCGACTAGATCATTATACTTGGTCTCTTTGAACGAATGTTGCTCGTCCAATCTGGATTCAAATGGCACGGTCAGTTCAATCATTAAAACCTGAATGCTGAAGAATGCAGCACTATATCCGGCCGTCTGCGCGATTTTCTGATACTCTCTGGATATGCCCCCTCGTCCAGGTAGGTCTACCGCCATCTCCCAGTCGTTTACAGTCAAGAAGAGATTGTAAACTGCTACCTGGTTTACTCGGTTTGGAGTGTGCTGACGTTCCTGCCCTCAGAAAGTATGTATTTGCGGTGCTCGGCCTGGCTTTGCTATTCGCCTTCATCCTTGCCAGATCTATTGTCGCAGCCAGCTCATTTAGCACTTTGTTGTGGCGCAAAGTGTATCGCCCTTGCCCTAATGACACCTTGCACGCTGAGAGCACGTGTTCAAGTGTCTGCCTCCCCTGGCACAGGGGGCACTGCTCATCATCTGACTTTCCCCATCTCAAAAGGTTGGTGGCCGACAGCAGCAGGTCATACATTGATTTAATAATGAAGCTGAGCCTAAGAGGTGCCATATGCCATATATCATTCCATGTCAAGGACCTTTGCAGGGCTCCTTCCCATGTAGTCCATTGGCCTTGTTGGGCCTGCTGCACCGCCTTTTGCACCCTCTTACCATTCTCAGCTCCTCGTATCTCCTGAACTACCATGTCTCTGCGCTCCTTGCTTCATGCCTTGGACCCCCAGCGGATGTCTCCATGGCCAAATCCCCGTCTATTCGTCTGTGTGTATCCGATTACCTCCCTTAGTTTGAGCGACTCTTGGGCAGCATCAACAGCTTCTTCCACTTTCCACTTCCTCCCTGTTTTCAGTGTGGGCTGAATGGACTTAACCACGTCATCTACCGACTCGCGCAGCATCATTGTGAGTCTTACCTTTCCTACTTTGTACTCTTCAATAACTGACTTGAGAGGAAGCACAAGTTTTGACTCTTTACAGTATAGTGCTACGTCTGACAGACCTGGTGGTACCCCTAGCCATTTCCTCATGAACTTGTTGACCTTCTGCTCTATAGCTTCCACTGTACTGGTGCTTATTTCTTATATAAGCAGTGGCAACAGCAACTTAGGTATCAACATGAACTGGAAGCACCACAGTTTGAACTTTCCTAGGAGTCTGCTTTGGTCTATGATTGTAGCAAAGTTTAATTTTGCTGGGGAGGTGATGATGGTATCCTAAAAGAATGAAAACGGTGTCTGCATTAACCGTGTGAGGTCAAGCACATGTAGGCTCCTGACTCTATAAATGATGATGATGAATTATGTGCAGGGAACCTAACGCTACCTCCCTAGATCTCACACGGTCACTATTCTGGCTCTAGTGTATGGTTTATGGTGTACCTAGTGTCTAGGGAAGAAATGTAATGATGGTACACAACAGTAAAACACTTTAAGTCTCTATAAAGAAGAGAATAAAACTAGTAGTTAAGTTTTTCTTTGAAATAAATTTTTTCTATACACTTTATTTTGCCTGTCCAGCCAAATCGTTTGGACAGGTCTTTGAAAATGAGGACAAGATAGTTTACAGAAAAGAACAATTAAAATGTTGGGGCAATTTGCCCAATAACTAAAAAGTTAATATATATTTATATATGTCTTTCCTGTAGGAAATATTCATAGATTTCACTTTATTCATCTAAATGGAGAGTCACTGTATATGAGGGCTGTAGTTTCATCCTACCCCCATAAACGTCCTGAGTATTGTTTCGCAATACTAGTGTTTATTACCAGAAAATGTCAGTTATGCCCAGATGTTTAACACATCACCTGGGATTCCTTGTTGAAAGATATTACAATGTGTCGTTGCAGAAAGTCTCAATTTCACCACCCACCAAAGCTCCTACTGTTATCTTTGACAGCACAAACGACTGGTTGGAGACTGGATGGTGTTATTCGTACTCAGCAGGTTTCCTGTCACCAGCTGGCAACAGGAAATAGAGCCTCTGCAACAAAAGGACACCCTGGCCTTTTACATCTGATCACTTATTCTAACACTTAATTTCATACGTGGGTATGCGGTCAGCCTCGCGTGCATTTCAGGTGCACTCGCCCCGAATGTTACATGACTCCAACCTTGCTGTGACCACACCTCAGATCCTTAAGGCAGATACGCCACTGTACGTTTACATACTTTTCCTCAATACAATAATGTGGAGTAACCACATTTCCTTTGATATGATCTTCTCTTCTTTTCTTTTCAAATATAATTGCTTCAGGCATGTAGACAGTGTTCATTGAACACCGAGGCTTACTAATATATTCTAATATAATAATATGACAACATAATCATGACAACATACACCAGTTAGATACATTTCAAAGTGAGGACTCAACAATGTCTGCTACCGGCATGTCCTTCACTTTCCCCCATAGCAGTATCCAACTTTGGTAGTTGGAATAAACATATTAATTCATAAAGCATCCTTACCACAATTCAAGAAAATATAAACAAAAGACGCTGACTTTAGAAGAAATGGCCTCAGCTTCCTCCGAACTGCACAGACTGTGAATTTCTTATTTATTTAAGTTTAAAGTTAACACAGCTGTTTCTCAGCGTATCTGAATGAAAAGTTTAGTTTGACTGGCAATGAATAATCAAAGCCTTTTGCTAATATTTACTAGCACTGGCCAATCAAAACGTGCGACTCATCATCATCATCAGTTGCCATCTCCACAACGAAGGTTGGCTGTAATGGATCTCCAACGTCTTCTGTCTCTTGTCTTGATGGTGCACTCTGACAGACTCTTTCCTGTCCATCTCTTGATGTTGTCTTCCCACTTATAGCGCTGTCTTCCCCTTGCACGTTTGCCTTCAACTCTCCCTTCTGTTATGGTCTTCTGCAAGGTGTTATGCCTTTTTATGTGGCCAAAGTATTTTAGCTGTCGAACTTTGACCTCCCTCATTAGTTCTCTTTTCATACCTAGATTTTCTAGGACCTGCTTATTTGTTTTCATCTCTTTCCATGAGATACGCCCCATTCTTTGGATTCAAATGCAGTTTTTATAAAAAAACAAAATAATTGCAAACAATTTCTGCGTCTGGTAGTTGATTGGCCAGTCTGCTTTAGTTATGCCCAATACAAAAGATGTTTCGTTTAGGATTACATTTTTCCTACCGCTCCCCTTTTCCGTTCATACTCTTTTTACCCAAGCGAATTTGAATGTACCTCTCTGCCTCTTTTTTCAAACTCGCTGTCGTGAGAAATTCTAATACCCATATATAAATTAGAACAAAACTGGAAAAGTAGACCGAAAAAAGAAAGGAAGAAGAATGGTAAAAGACCAGTGCTTTCCAATAGCGTACGTTGTGTTGTAGAACACCATAATGGCTGAACCAGAAAACCCCTTTTTCTGCTCCTTCTTCATAAACTACACGCGTTCCTAAAAATAAAACTGGTACTGTATTTCTAGGACGACCTTGATAGGCACACTGCGTAATGACCTAGATATAATATAGCATTAATGCCATTATACACAATACGTTAACCTAAAAGACAGACGGGCTTAGAAGAAAGAGAGAGAGAGATGCACGGAGGAATGTCAATCCCACGTCGTCTCGCGATTAAAAAGTGAACGCGAAAGGCATGCAGGATTGATTTTTTTCAAATAGACAGTGATAAAAAACACTAACGATACGAGGTAAGGTTTTAAAAAACATGTTGAATGCTTATTAGGAAACATGACACAATACTGTTTTACGTCTGAAATCCTGACTTTATACTGACAGAACAGTCGAAAAGGCAGGACAGGTGGCGGTTTGAGGAAAAAAAAAAACAAATACACAACTATCCTAGAATAATACATATTTTGAACGAAGCCACTTAACCCCATTAAACTTATATATTCTTGTACCTTAAGACTTGCTGACACAGAATATGTTATGTGTTACGCAAATGGTCTAGTACTTAATAAATTATAGCCAAAATACGATAGTGAGGTTGTCTGACAGCACAAGATCATATTTGCTCATAATGGCTGTTTGAACAACACTGCTTTAGGGGAAATGGGGCCAATAAGTTAGATACGATTTGATTGGCTGTAGAAATATGTAAGGAGAAACCTGATTAGTCGGACTGCAAATACTATTTGGTTGTTAATGGCTACGGTAGGATGGGTAATATTTTTTCAAAGGCTCTTGTAAACATGGTCTCATTGGTTAGAGCGTTCGATATAGTCAAATAGAAGCGTCAGTTCAGGGCCAGTTTTGAAAATCCAATTTGTAAGAAGCAAGTGCGTTGAGTACAAGCTAATATTTTTCTAAATAAAAGCCTGGGATAAGGCAGATCAAAATTGTGCCAGAATTCATCGCCAGTCAACGTACTTGTGTATATTTCCTTGAATTGTGGTAAGCTAGACACATTTCCTACATATATATGTATATATTATATGAAAATTGAATATGAAATGACAAATTGTGTCTGTATGTGTGTGATTCAGTAGCAAACAGAAGGCAAAGCCTAGATATTGCTCCACCATGTAAAAGCTTGCCAGAGAGGAGTATAAATGCCTAGGCATATATGGGATTGCCAATTAGTAACATGACACCTATCTTATTGTATAGAAGGAATTACAGCTGGAATTGCAGAGGCGTTGTAACCATTAGGGAGAGGAATACTGGTATATTGTCACATGAGAAGCTAGTAGTTGGCATACAGCGCTGAACTCTGTGTTTGTAATGTCCTGTACTTCAATGTGGAAATAGATACTATATATTAGTTCTGAAGAAGGAGGTACAACCTTCTTATTTCAGGGACCGTGGTACTGAAGTATTAGAGCAGCACCTGGTCTGAGTTTTGCTGGATCCAGAGGTCTGGCAGCAGACTCCTTGTCCAAGATATCGACCAATGGTGTGTCTCAAGATAACTGAGAAGCAAGCGAGCAGAGGAGACAGTTTTCCTGCCGCAGACACCTAAGTTAAGAATTCGTCAGCCAGAGCAGCTCACCCTTGTATAACCTTCCTTAAAATTGACTGTAATAATAAAGCAAGAGGGACAGTTAGTGTTTTACAAATAAAAGAACTGTGATCCCTTCAAGATTATTTCCACCACATTAACAAACACATGAAGTCGTGATGACAAACAACAACATAGCTTCAAAAGCCAGTGTTACCTCTTAATACCAGAGCACACACTACACACATATTGTAATAATATTCTATGGCAGGAGAAAGATCCTTTGTATAATTTTTGTACATTCACATTGTGTTTACATTTGATTGTGATTCCTGATTCACTCTGTAGTTGGATCAGGATATCTATTCTTGAAAGAAACTAATACATAATTTAAAAGTTAACACTTGACTTACTTAATCTAGTCTTCTAGAGTGTTATATGTATGTGCTTGTCATAGTGTTGTAAAGTGTTGTGAATCTTAAATAAAGTATTTATCTGTCTGTTGTTGTTGTGAACTTACACTTCATCATTCTCATAACCCTAGACATTCAACGTAGTCATCACAATAGCCCAGAATAAGTCTGATTGAGGTCTAAATGTGGTAGCAAAGTAAGGTCATCTGTAACACACCACACATATTAGATACAGATACCTTCACAGCTAATCTCAGTCAGTACACTAAGTCCCCTATAAATATTTATATAATCCCAACGTACCACATATATTGGGGTCCTGTCCGGGATATTGAACCTTCCCCTAGCATATATATTGGGAGTAATTCACTTCTGGAAATAATACAAATTAAAATGGTATTCTTGGGTGGAAAAATAAAGTTGAGCTCTCAGTGCTTGTGGTTGTCCTTAGTTAATTAGTCAGAGAAAAAATTGTTTCGTTAAATATTGTATACATTTGCTTGTTAGAAAATGGCGGACCTGGCAAAATTTCGATCTGCTGCTATGCAGGCTGCTAAAGAGTTAGGAATGGACGGGCAAGTTATGATTGCTTATGTCACTACTGAATGTGACAAATTTATTGAACGTGAAGAAAGAAAATTTGAAGCAGAAAGAAAATTAGAATCTGAAAGATTAGAAAAAGAGGCTGAAAGAAAGTTAGAGGCTGAAAAGGAAATTAAGAAGTTACAATTAGAGGCTGAGGCTAAGAGGTTGCAGATTGAGGCTGACAAAGAGGCTAGGGCATTAGAGGCTGAGGCTAAGAAGTTACAATTGGAAGCAGAGGAAAGAAGGCAAGCTACAGAAAGAGAAGAAAAGAGATTGGCTGCTGAAAGGGAAGACAAGCGATTGGCTGCAGAGAGGGAAGCAGAAAAGGAGGAGAAGAGATTACAAAGGGAACATGAGTTACGACTAAGGGAGTTGGAATTTCAAGGCCATGCTCCTGAAAATGGTGCCAGTCCCTTTACCTCCGATGCCACTGCTAGTCAGGGAGCCTCAACCTCAGCTATGAGTTTTCATTTAGATCATTTTGTTGAGAAAGACGATGATATCGAGAGCTATCTAAATAGATATGAACTGATAGCTACCACGTATGGGTTAGAGAGAGAAAGGTGGAGCTTAAAGTTATCTCAAGGGCTTCGTGGTATAGCTTATGAAGTTTTTGCCAAGATGAGCAGAGATGACCAAGAAAATTATGACATGTTAAAGCAGGCTCTTTTGTTAAGATATGAAAAGAATGAAGAATTTTATAGAAAAACAATTAGGAATGCTAAACTACTGTCAGGTGAAACATATCACCAGTTCTCTGCACGGTTAGAGACATACTTGGAGAAATGGACGGCTCTGGGGAAAACCCAAGATCTTAAGGAAATGATCCATATAGAACAACTAAGAGAGTCCATGGCTCCAGACCTGAGAAAGTTTCTCATGGAACAAGGTGCAGAGAAGCTGGGTGAGTTACTAAATGTTGCTGAAAGATATCAGGCAGCTCAAGCAGAGGTAACTGGTAATAAGAAGAGGCAGGTAGACAATTTTAAGGCACCACAAAACTTTAATGAGTTTGATCATAGACATCAAAACAAAGGTAAGCATCAGTTTGATAGAACACAGTATGATAATAAAAATAAAACCCCACAATTCAATGAAAGGAAATATGATGACAGGAAACCCTTCAGACAGGAAGGAAAATATTGTCAAATATGCAGGATGCATAATCATAATACTAGTGAATGTGGTAGGAAAGTTCCTCCACATCACGCGGCATGCATGATAACAGTGGACAAGGGGAAGAAGAAACTGACAGAGAATCATATAAATCTTCAACATCCCCCATCTGTGAAAAAGTGACATGTAATGGTGCCAAGGTTAGGTGCCTTTACGATTCAGGTTTAGAATATGACTCAGTTGTGAGTGCAACCCTAGTGCACCCTGAACAGCATACCACAGAGAAAGTGGAGATACAATGGGCCGTAAAGGGAATATCCACCATAACACTTCCCGTAGCCGAGATAAATGTCAAGACTAGGTACGTGGAAGGAGTGATTAGAGCAGCCGTGTGTGACGACCCTAATTACCCGCTGGTGTTAGGAAGTAAATATGTGTTTCTAGGGAGCCCTATAAAACCTGTGGTAATGGCCACGCTCCAGGTCAGGTCGACCCCTAGTAGGGAGGAAATATTACCACTAAATTATTCACATAAACAGATGAGAAAGGCCCAGGCAAAGGACAAATCACTAAAACCTTGCTTTGGCAAATTGCCAACAAGCCATACACACCCTAAGAAAGGGCAATTCTATTTAAAGGAGGGACTGCTCTTCAGGAAAGCTAGAGCAGGATCCAAAGAACAGGGACAGTTGGTTTTGCCAACTCCCTACAGGGAAAAAGTGATGGCACAAGCTCATGTTGTACCTGATGGTGGACACCAGAGGAATGGAACCACACGTAAAAGGACATCTGAAAAATAGTACTGGCCCCAAGTAGCTGCTGATATTGCACAATTTGTGATGGCCTGTGAAACATGTAGCAAGGTACAGTCCCCAAGTTGGGAAAATCATAATCAGATGCCAGCCAAGCATTCTGAAACATATGGGCCTAAAAATAACAAGGAAAATAAAAATAATAAGGTTGACATAGAGGATAGGTATCAACCTTCCCACCAACAGTTTTCACCAAAAATATTTAGATTAGCAACTCTGAGAAGGGCATCCAGAGAAAATAGAAACTCAGACCAGTCAACCCAGGCACAATTTGAAGCCGCAGTTAGGGAACTGGCTGAAATTAATATTGAAGATAATCCGCCAGATTTGAACCCGATACAAAAGGTTAACATAAGAAAAATGGGGAGTGGACGAGTGAGCAATTCGGAAAATGCTCACAACGGTTCACAATATGGCCATTAATTTAGCATGAAAAGGGCACTGGTGACATTGGTAGTCACCCGACCCCACACCGTCCAAGGGGAAGTATTGATCGGACCCTGGATGGAGATCACCCACACATATTATAGCAAAGCTAAGGGCGAATTGATTTCTGATGCAGAAACTCATTTCCCCACATATTATCTTAATTCACCAAATTGTCGGTAGGCGGAAATATAGTTGATGAATATGGCCTCCATTTGAGTGGCATATTATAAGAATATTATTAGAAGGGTGTTTCCACATTCAATCAAGCCTGAGATCAGACCAATTGTTGGCTGTGAACATTTCGGAGGAGCAGAGTGTCTCCATTGTTGCCTTTTTGAATTGAGGATAGCACTGACTAACAAAAAAAACTTTTTTTTTCTTTCTCTAACATTTCTATGTTTTTCTGGTCAATTTTAATGCGCTGTTTTTAAATCTGCAAACCGTTTTTCTCTATCAGGTCGGGATCTCTAGAAATACGCAATTGAAGTTTTTTAACAACGCATACAGTATTACAACATCATTCGTACAAGAAGTATAACAGTTATGTAGGCTTGAATTTCTTTGCAGTCGACTTTCGTCGGTGAATGGCATGTGGTACATCGCGATGAAGCATCCAACAATAATCGGCAAGCATGGTCACACTCCACCGTCCTTGATAACGTGACTCCATTACGGCGATATCTTGATGGAATCGTTCTCCATGTTCATCACTGACTTCGCCAAGGTTGTCAGGGAAAAAGTCAAGATGCGAATCGAGCAAATGGATTTTGAGGGACATGTTACAGCCCATAATTCTGTATGCATCTATGCACTGCTTAACAATATGCAACATAGTCGACAGATTTGTGATTTCCTAGAAAGTTATCGACGATCGATTTGAATGCCATCCATGCGCGAAGTTCACTATCATGTAACAAGTTCTCGAATTGTTTGTCTGCAATAACTTTCCTAATCTGAGGTCCTACAAAGATACCTTCCTTTATCTTTGCATCGCTAACTTGCGGAAACTTTTCTCGAAGATAAGTGAAAGCTTTGCTCGTTTTATCTAACGCTTTTACAAAATTCTTCATGAGCCCCAACTTTATATGTAACAGTGGTAAAATGAAGCTGTCTTTGTTAACTAATGGCTCGTGTATTACATTTTTATGCCCGAGCTGCATACGATCCCGGATAGGCCACACCTTTCTTGCATAATGTTCCTGTCTGTTGCGGCTGTCCCATTCACATCAGAAGCAACAAAATTTAGTATACCCAGTCTGCATGCCCGTGAGAATTGCAATGACCTTTAGGTCTCCACAAATCCGCCATTGGTAGTCATTGTACTTTATTTTTTCCAAACGTATAGCCATATTGTCATAAGTTCCTTTCATATGAACAGAGTAGGCGACTGGAATTGATGAAAATAAATTTCTGTTATGCAATAACACGGCTTTTAGACTAGTCTTGGAAGAATCGATGAAAAATCGCCATTCGTTGACTATGTGCTCATGACCGTTTACATTTTTGCAATAGCAAATGTCATCATCCATCTCAAAGTATTGAACAAGTTCTCTGTGTCTATGACGAAATTTAGATATCGGAGTATTGGGCGCTAAAAGATTCCATTCTTTGAGTCGCGAACCGAGTAATTCCGCTTGTCCTTTGGTAAGAGCGAGATCACGTATTAGATCTGAAAGTTCTGAATGGTTAATTAAGTAAACACCATCATTCACCGGTATGTAATCTGAGTCAGAATTAGTTTCTAAAGCAAGTAAACTATCACTTTCTGATGGTTCATTCACGTCCAACAGATATTGTTCTGGTGGTACTTGGATCGGACACGTGATTGGATCATGAGGCACTGGTTTCGAAACCAATTCAATATTTGAATAAACCACAGACTTTCTAGTTTTAAAAGTGAAACCATGGATATTTGTCAAGCAGAAGTAACAATCAGTAGTGTGATTTGTATGTTCACGTCATATTACTGGCACTCCAAAAGGCATCGACTTATGCTTCGGCGATTTTCGTAACCAACCTGCCAATGTATCGAACAAACTGCATTTGGCTTTCAAGATTTATTTGCATCATCAACTTTCAAATCGAAATAAAGTTCATATGCTTTCTTTAGTAATGGTGTAAAGTTTTTCTGGTAAACACGATCGGTAAAATATCCGTACACGTAACAGAGCAGATCATTCGAATTTCTACAACTTCTAGAAGCCATATTTTGCTCAGAATTATTTCAAAATACAGTAACTATTAGAAAAATCGCGTAACATATGTCATGCATCTTTTAGCAGTATAAAAAGTAGAATTATGTTGCTTTTTATTAATTTTTAATAAGTTATATAGTAAAAATGAAATGGAGCAAATAACGGTTTCCCAAAAATATATTTATTCAAAAATATCTTAAGAACCCGACGTGATAGAGATAAACGGATTTCAGATTTGAAATCAGCGCAAGAAACTGACCTAAGAACACTTATTCTTATATAAGAAAGAAAAATGTTGTTTGTCAGTGTAGTCCGAGTGTTTATTCAGGCTGATCAGGAAATTATTGGATCCCCTACACAACTCAGATATCACCATATAGATCAACTCCTCATAACGTACAATTTGAGGAACATCTAATATTCTCGGGACATGTCGTTGAGCAGACTCAGAGAAGAGAAATGGTGAATATTGATTGCTAAGCAGCATTAAGACAAGCAGTAACCCTTGCAGCTGTTCAGCAACATAACTGAAATGGATTCCTGGATTGCAGAGGTCTGAGGCAACCTTCGTCAGTAGTGCTTACTTTATATATGTGTATATAAAATTAGAGACTGACATCTGATGTCTGTTTTAAGTGGGGAGAATTTGTCGTGAGAAATTCTAATACCCATATATAAATTAGAACAAAACTGGAAAAGTAGACCGAAATAAGAAAGGAAGAAGAATGGTAAAAGACCAGTGCTTTCCAATAGCGTACGCTGTGTTGTAGAACACCATAATGGCTGAACCAGAAAACCCCTTTTTCTGCTCCTTCTGCATAAACTACACGCGTTCCTAAAAATAAAACTGGTACTGTATTTCTAGGACGACCTTGATAGGCACACTGCTTAATGACCTAGATATAATATAGCATTAATGTCATTATACACAATACGTTAACCTAAAAGACAGATGGGCTTAGAAGAAAGAGAGAGAGATGCACGGAGGAATGTCAATCCCACGTCGTCTCGCGATTAAAAAGTGAACGCGAAAGGCATGCAGGATTGATTTTTTTCAAATAGACAGTGATAAAAAAACACTAACGATACGAGGTAAGGTTTTAAAAAACATGTTGAATGCTTATTAGGAAACATGACACAATACTGTTTTACGTCTGAAAACCTGACTTTATACTGACAGAACAGTCGAAAAGGCAGGACAGGTGGCGGTTTGACGAAAAAAACAAAAACAAATACACAACTATCCTAGAATAATACATATTTTGAACGAAGCCACTTAACCCCATTAAACTTATATTTTCTTGTACCTTAAGACTTGCTGACACAGAATATGTTATGTGTTACGCAAATGGTCTAGTACTTAATAAATTATAGCCAAAATACGATGGTGAGGTTGTCTGACAGCACAAGATCATATTTGCTCATAATGGCTGTTTGAACAACACTGCTTTAGGGGAAATGGGGCCAACAAGTTAGATACGATTTGATTGGCTGTAGAAATATGTAAGGAGAAACCTGATTAGTCGGACTGCAAATACTATTTGGTTGTTAATGGCTACGGTAGGATGGGTAATATTTTTTCAAAGGCTCTTGTAAACATGGTCTCATTGGTTAGAGCGTTCGATATAGTCAAATAGAAGCGTCAGTTCAGGGCCAGTTTTGAAAATCCAATTTGTAAGAAGCAAGTGCGTTGAGTACAGGCTAATATTTTTTTAAATAAAAGCCTGGGATAAGGCAGATCAAAATTGTGCCAGAATTCATAGCCAGTCAACGTACTTGTGTATATTTCCTTGAATTGTGGTAAGCTAGACACATTTCCTACATATATATGTATATATTATATGAAAATTGAATATGAAATGACAAATTGTGTCTGTATGTGTGTGATTCAGTAGCAAACAGAAGGCAAAGCCTAGATATTGCTCCACCATGTAAAAGCTTGCCAGAGAGGAGTATAAATGCCTAGGCATATATGGGATTGCCAATTAGTAACATGACACCTATCTTATTGTATAGAAGGAATTACAGCTGGAATTGCAGAGGCGTTGTAACCATTAGGGAGAGGAATACTGGTATATTGTCACATGAGAAGCTAGTAGTTGGCATACAGCGCTGAACTCTGTGTTTGTAATGTCCTGTACTTCAGTGTGGAAATAGATACTATATATTAGTTCTGAAGAAGGAAGTACAACCTTCTTATTTCAGGGACCGTGGTACTGAAGTATTAGAGCAGCACCTGGTCTGAGTTTTGCTGGATCCAGTGGGCTGGCAGCAGACTCCTTGTCCAAGATATCGACCAGTGGTGTGTCTCAAGATAACTGAGAAGCAAGCGAGCAGAGGAGACAGTTTTCCTGCCGCAGACACCTAAGTTAAGAATTCGTCAGCCAGAGCAGCTCACCCTTGTATAACCCTCCTTAAAATTGACTGTAATAATAAAGCAAGAGGGACAGTTAGTGTTTTACAAATAAAAGAACTGTGATCCATTCAAGATTATTTCCACCACATTAACAAACACATGAAGTCGTGATGACAAACAACAACATAGCTTCAAAAGCCAGTGTCACCTCTTAATACCAGAGCACACACTACACACATATTGTAATAATATTCTATGGCAGGACAAAGATCCTTTGTATAATTTTTGTACATTCACATTGTGTTTACATTTGATTGTGATTCCTGATTCACTCTGTAGTTGGATCAGGGTATCTATTCTTGAAAGAAACTAATACATAATTTAAAAGTTAACACTTGACTTACTTAATCTAGTCTTCTAGAGTGTTATATGTATGTGCTTGTCATAGTGTTGTAAAGTGTTGTGAATCTTAAATAAAGTATTTATCTGTCTGTTGTTGTTGTGAACTTACACTTCATCATTCTCATAACCCTAGACATTCAACGTAGTCATCATACTAGCCCAGAATAAGTCTGATTGAGGTCTAAATGTGGTACCAAAGTAAGGTCATATGTAACACAATACACATATTAGATACAGATACCTTCACAGCTGATCTCAGTTAGTACACTAAGTCCCCTATAAATATTTATATAATTCCAACTTACCACACTCGCGTCCCCACTAACGTTAAAAAAAACAAAGCAGGAACGACAGTCTGTCTGGTCGAGCGTCCGTAGACATTAGTATTTTCTCAATAACTTATCTAATACTGGGAGTACCATATTATTTAAAGTACATTCTTGCTCAGTGAACTCTACGTTATACTACCATATAATTTTTATGGGCAGTTTCATAATGGTTTAAATTTTCAATTTTTGTCATAGTCAATCGTCAAATAAAATTTTGCACAAGACCGCCATCTTTCCTCTCCTTCATCTCGCTAGCATGTATTTTTCAAATAACTAACTTGTTTCAGTTACGTCAGAAATGCTACCGCGAGGATGAAAATAAAATTGTCTGCGTGTTTTGCTTTGGCTGGCTTTTCCGCAGCGTGTATATATGCATGGCAGACTGTGTCAGCGAAGCGGGATTGTGCGCGGCAGGTTAAGAATTGGCGTTAATAATTTGTATTGTATCGTGTAACACTACCAAAAAATGTAAGGATTACTACTAAATTTTGCGTTAAAGTTGACAGAATACGTTAATACAGATAGTTATTTGGCGGCACACTTCCGCCAAAGCGTTAATTGTAAGTCTTGCCACAGTCTCTATCAAATCGCGCAAAATGTTAAAAATGTACGTCACAAGAAACGCGAGTAGGTTTAAACGGGGGAATCGGTTCTAAGCCGTTCCATGGCACAAAATTCAGCGCTATGCTGGCGTGTGAGAGTATCACCATCAGACACAATAGGGCTGTTGTATTTATTATCCTTTTATGACTAAAATTCTACTGAAATGAGCGATTATTCTCGCAGATTTTGCTACACACCTCCCATCCTAAAACATGCATTCATTTGCAGGTTATAATCTGCGAAATAACTTAGCTCAATGAAGTCTTATGCGTTTTTCTGATCTGCATCACAAGTATGTCTGCTCAAAAAGTCTGCACCTTTGTTCTTAGGGCCGGGGATATATTCTATCAGAAATGAGTATGGCTGCAATAATAAGGACCATCTCAATAATCTGGAATTTTCATGCTTGGCCTGTGACAAGAACACGAGTGGTGAATGATCCGTTTGGACCACAAATGTCCTGCCATATAAATAAATCTAGAATTTATTTATCGCCCATATCAAAGCGAGACATTCTTTTTCACTTGTCGAGTAATTTTTTTCCGCCTTGTTCAACTTGCGGCTAGCATAAGCGACTGGGTTCAATTCTCCATCTTGTGAGGAGGACCTTTGCAACAATGTATCTAAATTAAAAAGTAAATGTAAAGCCTAACGAATTAATTCAATAAAAGGAAAGAAGAATGGTGAAAGACCAGTGCTTTCTCAATGGCATACGCCAGCGTGTATACCGCCGTAATGGCTGAACAAGAAAAACCCCTTTTTATGCTCCGTCTGCATAATTGTAACGCTTTCACGTTTACTAGTAAAGCCTACTGCATCAACTACACGCGTTTCAAAAAAATAAAACCGGAACTGTGTTTCTTAGAAAACCTTGAGATAGACACACTGCGTAATGACCTAGATTACATTAATGTCATTTTATGCACTAAGAAAAGACAGACGAGCTTAGAGAGAGAGAGAGAGAGAGAGAGAGAGAGAGAGAGAGAGAGAGAGAAGGAGGAACGCTTGCAATACTACCACAGTCTCACGATTAATAGTAACGCCAATCCCACGCGTAAGGCATGAAGCACTAACTTTTTTTCAAATAAACAGTGACAAAAAACACTACCAATACACGGTTAGGTTTTGAAAACATGATTAATGCTTATTAGGAAACATGACACAATACTGTTTTACGTCTGAAATCCTGACTTTATACTGACAGAACAGTCGAAAAGGCAGGACAGGTGGCGGTTCTAAATCGATTAAAAAAAAAAAACAAACACACGACTATCCTAGAATACATATTTTAAACGGAGCCACTTAGCCCCATTAAATTTATATATTTGGGTGCCTTAGGACTTGCTGACAAAGAATACATAGTCTAGTAATTAACAAATTATAGCCAAAATATTATAGGGGTGTTGTCTGACAGCACCAGATCATATTTGCTCATGTTTGGATACTGCTTTAGGGGAATGAGGCCACTACGTTAAATCCGATTTGATTGGTTAGAATTATATGTAAGGCGAAACATGATTAGTCGACTGCAAATACTATTTTTGGTTGTTAAGGGAAACGTAGGAAGGGTAAATTTTTTCAAAAGCTTTTGTAAACATGGTCTCATTGGCTAGACCAGTTGATATAGTCAATTAGGAGCGTCGGTTCAGTGCCACTTTTTGAAATTAAACTGTGTAAAAGCAAGTGCGTTGAGATCCAGCTCATATTTTTCTAATAAAAACCTGGGACAGAGGCAGATCGGAATTGTGCCATAACTCATCGCCAGTCAACGTATTTGTTTAATATTTCCTTGAATTGTGGTAAGCTAGACATATTTGAAATCTTTTTGATGAAAATTGAATGTGAATTGATAAATTTATGTCTGTATGTGTGTGGTTCAATAACAAACATGAGGCAAAGCCTAGATATTGCTCTATCATGAGAAAAACTTGTCGGAGAGGAGTATAACTGCATGGGATTGCCAAATAGTACTATGACACCTATCTTATTGAATAGAAGGAAATAATGCTGGAATTGCAGAGGCGTTGTAACCATTAGGGAGAGGAATACTGGTGTATATTGTTCATGAGAAGCTAACAGTTGGCCTACCGCGCTGAACTCTGTGTTTGTTATGTATTGTGCTTCAGTGTGGAAATAGATTATAAATTAGTTCTGAAGTAGGAGGTGCAACCTTCTTGTTTCAGGGACCGTGGTACTAACGTATTAAAGCAGCACATGGTCTGAGTTTTGCTGAATCCAGAGGCTGATAGCATACTCCTTGGTCCAGATATCGACCAGTGTTGTTCCTCAAGAAAACTGTGAAGCAAGCGAGCATAGGAGACTGTTTCCTGCCGCCCACACAGAAGTTAAGATTACGTTGGCCAGAGCAACTCAATCTTGTGTATACCCCCCCCCCCCCCTTCCCTCTAAAAGTGACTTTACCTTAAATCAAGAGGGACATTTATTTGTTTCAAATAAAAAGAAACTGTGAACCTTTCCAATATTATTTCCACCAGAAACAAACACTTGAAGTCATGATGACAAACAACAACATAGCTTGAATAGCCAGTATTACCTCATAGTACTACAGCACAACTTACACACATATTGCAATAATAATATATGTCAATACAAAGATCCTATCTATAAATTGTGTACATACAACTTGTGATTACATTTGATTGTGATTCCTGGTTCACTTTGTAGTTGAATCAGGATATCTATTATTGACAGGAATCAATACATATTTTTAAAAGTTACCCTTGACTTATTAAGATAGTCTTATAGAGTGTTATATGTATGTGAGTGTCACAGTGTTGTAAAGTGTTGTGGATTAAATTAAATTGTTTATCTGTCTGTTGGTTGTTGTGAACATACATTTCATCATTATCATAACCCTAGACATTCAACGTAGTCATCACAATATTCCAGAATAAGGCTGACTGAGGGATAAATGTGGTAGCAAAGTAAGGTCATCTGTAATACACCAAACTTATTAGATACAGATACCTTCACAGCTGATCTCAGTCGGTACACTAAGTCCCCTATAAATATTTATAACATCCCACTTTACCACACACTTCTCACAATAAATTCCTTATTCAAGTCAGGCATTTGCAACACTGGCCTGCTTGTAAGCTTCTCTTTTAACTCCTGGTAAGCCAATTCACACTGTGCCGACCAAATTATAGTATCAGGTTGACCTTTGCGAGTTAAATCCGTCAGTGGAGCACATATAGAGTTAAAATATTTAATGTACTTTTGGTAGAAACTACACAACGACACGAAAGATCGCACATCTTTTTTTGTTTGTGGTCTAGGCGCTTTTTTCAATTTTTCCAGATTCTTGGGATCAGGGGTCATGCTACCCTGATGTACCGTATGTCCCAAGAATTCCAACTCTTTACAGCCAATACAACATTTTGTTGGCCTAGCGGTTAGGTTAGCCTATCTGAGTCTATCAAACAGCATATTCAAAGAGGTAACGTGTTCCTCAAATGTTTCGGTAGCAATGAGGATATCATCCATAAAATTCGAAATACATGGATTTTTCAGGGGATCCAGCAATTTTCGCATCATCCTAGAAAACACACTCGGGGCATTTTTCAACCCAAATGGTAACATGTTGAACTCATAATGACCTTCCGAGGTGCTGAAGGCTAAATAAAGTCGAACCTCAGGCTTAACTGGAATTTGGTAATAGCCTTTGCTAAGATCCACCTTCGAAAAATATTTTGCCTTGTTCAGCCTGGCAAAAAGTTGAGTAGTATCAGGTAATGGATCCACCTGACCTTCTGTGACAGCATTCAGTTTCCTGTAATCTATGCACAGTCTATGTTCTCCCGATGGTTTCCGCAACAAAACCACACAGGAACTATAAGGAGACTCACTGTGAGAAATAATCCCTTCTTGTAACAAATATTCAATCTCCTCTTTCAAAGCTTTTTCCTTAGCGAACGGAATAGAATAGGGCCTCATACAGATAGGTGCTGGGTCTAGTAGTTTCATATCATATGCCAACAAATTTGTGTGCCCCGGTTTATCCGTTAACACATCTGTATGTTTTTCAAGGACCTGTTGAACCTTCTCCCTCTGTCCTTTTGTCAGGTGATTACTGATTTTCACCTGTGCAAACGTTTCACTGGGTTTCAGTGGATATTCGAATGAGGGGAGCGGGTCATTTTTCATTTCGGTTGCGATAGACAAGGCCATTAGATGTGTTCCTTCCTGGATTTGTCTGTCCAGATATTTCTTCAAAAGGTTCACATGATAGACTTTTTCCTTTCCCTTTTTGCCTATCTTGTAATTTGTTCTGGATACCTTTTCCAAAACTGTATATGGCCCTTGCCATCCGATCTGAAGTTTATTGTTGCTGCCTGGCAATAGAAGAAGTACCTTCTCCCCTACAGCAAGTTCTCTATCCTTCGCTTTCTTACTGTAGCGGGAGGTTATTTAAATTTATTTATTATGTAATAGTATGCCAGTAAAGAGTTCTGACCTTACAAGTAATACCCCAGTCTTAGAAATAAGCACTGGTGTATTGTTATCATAACAATAGTCAGACTGTGAAAACCCTGGCCCAGTTGGTAAGAAGTAGTACCAGGATTTAAGGTGTCTCCTCCCTGTGACTATCTTATTATTACTTATATGCTAGGGGATAAGTAAAATGTACATTCACTGAACCCACAAAATGGAAGAAGTGAATAAATCCTCAGGTACAGTTAAAATAGTTTAATAATTACACTAATATTCTATTTCTACTAGTTGGAAAAGAGCATATACATATATATAAAAGTATTCACACAATTACTATTATGGTCTGTTTATACTTCAAGATCTTAAATAATAAAGTTACTGAAATCACTGTTACTAGTCCTTTGAATTTAAGGATAACTGTCATCAGTTGACTGAGTTTCTGTATGGTTACTTATTGTTTTCAACTATTGGCTGTTTCACATGTATAGGTGGTCAGTGTCAAACAGGACACTTATCTTTCCAACTTGATACTGCTGAAACTGTCCTTTGCTGATATCAGACTTGGTAGGCCCAACAGTAGGGATGCCAATGACCAGTTGAAGTTCACTCTTTGGGGTCCTGCACTTTGGTGGGATTGCCTCGGATGAACTACACCGGCTTCTGATACTGGACAGTCTGGTTTGAGTTATTTCATGGAACCTGCAACATATCAGCCTTGGCTAGTATCTGGCTAGACTTGTAGTTGACTAGCACAGATGTCAGACCAGTCAGTCATCAGATGTCACCGTTATACAATCATAGTAAGTAAGGACATCATTTCAGTGATATAGCATTAATATTAACATTTCAATTAAGTGTAACTGACTAGCACATAAGTCAGACAAGTCAGTCATCAGGTGTCAAAGTTATACAGTCATAGCAAGTAACATCAGTTCAATGATATAGAATTAATATTAACATATCAGTAATAAACATCATCTGGTTTATTCCGCTCCTATACATCCCTTCATATTCTATAACTTGATCCTTCCAAATCATATCAAGTACGAATTCAAATACTGATGCTATCCTTAGCATCTACACAAAAGTAATACATAAATAAAGAAAGTGAGTGACCACGTGATCAGGTTGCTTTCTACTGAAACTGGCTGTAGAACATTCCAGTTTACTAGCTGTAAATGGGTACGAAGTTGTGCGCTCGAACTAGGGAAGGCAAAGGCAGCGAGGAAGGGGACTAGTCACCTTAACCTCGTAAACTGGGATCTTCCATGATGAAGTTTCTAACACTTCATTTCCCTATGACAATCTCTGCCATGGGACTGCCTTTATCTTCGTAAGCGATAAAGCAATATGATAAATATAACTTCATTAGGCCGTGGGGCTATTTGTGATTACTTTTTGTACAAGCAACACTCATCCATAATGCACATTAATAAATCATATTAAAATAATAATACGTTATATCAATGAATATTATACAGGCATATTTTGTGAATTCTGTATGAACCTGAAATAACAAATATTATACACGGTAGTTATCATAATTTCGCTTACCCTCAGACTTCAGATACTGGACTTAAAAATGTTTCTGGCGATCCGCTCACAATTCATGGGTCGTGGCGAAACTCTGCCTCCAGTTTGTCTAAACCCTCTTTCGTTGTCTGTAGCTCAGTTTACCGATACGCTTTAAATACGTATAGCGCGGACGTATCGGAGAGTACCGACGTCACAGCTTAAACCTAAGCCTGAAAAATCCTTCCCGAACAGTGATTTCGGCCGAACTGTGCGTCGACTGAAATTTTGCCTTTATCATTCTCGGCATATATAATATCCATATAGTTCCATCTTATCTAGTTTTATACAGCTGATAAAACTCTATCTTCCTATCCATGTAATTTCCCAAACTGTTATTTGTTGATTTTAATATTTAGAACAGAAGTGGGTTTACATGCTTTTAGCGTAACTGTGGGCAGCCGAAATACGCATATATCTCCGTAAATGAGAACTTCCTACCGTTCCATCTTATATGCAGTTATACACCATCCTTCCCTGTACTGAAATGTAAAATCCTTTTCATATGGATTCCCTTCTGTTTTTATTTATCGTTGGCGATTTCCTCTGTCCGATACACATTTCGCTGATACGCCGCCATTTTGAAAGCGGTCACTCGATCGTAGATGGGTTTATAAATCTAACTGAAAACGTTTGCAATGACTTGTGGTGGGGCGCCGTTCGAATATATTTTGTGTTCGTTTATTATTATTATAGGTAAATTGCTACCCCTGTCCACAGTTAATATATATTTGATTGCTCCAGCGGTCGCTCATAGTACTGCTCGTTATCCCGTTACATCCCGGGTAAAATCTCTCACTTTTCATAGTTTTGTTCCCTCTATCACAACACGCATACAGGTTCTCTACCTGACCAATGAGGAACTAAAACAGTCTTCTTTTTAAAACGAATTCGACATCTTTTAATAACTGAAATTCTTTGTAGCATGCATACTCGTTATTCATGATTAATCCTTATTTATTAATTTTCTCCGTACATATTACTTTTAATTCAAGAGTATTCATGCTCTTGTACAAACCCTCTCCTGTCAGAAGGTACACACTTCGTAGTAGGTCCATACTGGAACTTAAAAAGAAAACACAGCCAAAAACCACAGCTGTCACAAAGTGCAAGGTTTTACTTCACCTTGGCCATACACATATCAACACAAACTCTGACGTCATTTTCCGGTGCGCCTCATTTTCAATAAATATCCCAAATAGTGCCGCATTTATCAGCACTAACTCAAACTCAATAAATCTAACATGTGGTGTGCATGGGCAGACACCACATATTTGAAACCAATTTTGCGACTCTTACTATAATAAGCAGCATGCTTTTTCCTGGCTTGTCTCAAATTATCATTTGCCAGTTTCCAACTAGTTTTTAGACGAGTGGTCAGTTCGTTCACATATTGATATGATGAGGTAACAGTCTCCTCTGCCTTCTCATCTGTCCAGGTCCTTAACAAAGCTTTTAGAGGACCTTTTATTGGCCTTCCAAATAAAAGTGTTGCGGGTTACTTTTGGAATGGCACCCAGTAATTACCATGAAATTGGAAGTGTGGTGGTGGTGACTTTTCTTCCTTTTGTCATCACCTAAGAACCTTCCACTACCAATTCGTTTCCTGGGGTTGTCTCCCCTCAGGTTCAAATTCAAATTGAGAGAACTTCGCTCTCTTTTATCTTCCTCCTGTTTAAATAAGTCCGACCGAGGGATTGTCGGCTTATTCTGGGGTATAACAGTTCTTTGTACTCGCTGCATAGTAGCCATTGTAAAACATTCGAGTGAAGACTGTCTGTGAAAAGGGGGTTCCCATTCCCCTAGGTCAACATTATTATAATTATTTTTCTTTCCAGGCCTAAGTTTGCCCCGTGGCGTGTCTAGGTCCTGATTCATTTTCCCATGTGTGGGTGTTCCCTCTTTATTTTCTGGCCCAGGTTTGCCATAATGCTTCTCTTGCATTTGGTTATTATTTTTCCACCCTGTGGAATTTTTCTTGCTGCACTGTTCGCAATCCTCGACACATTTTCTTATGTCTTCAACTTCTCCGGGCCAGAAATATCCAACAGATGTTCTTTGGCATGTGGTACCCATCTTCTGGTGTTCACCATCTAGAACATGTGTTTGTCTCATAACTCGTGCCCTATATTTCGATGGCACTACTACCTGTCCACACCCGGATAATCCTGCTTTATCCGCCCTGCAAAGCAGTCCATCGTCCAAATAGAAGTCTCCTTTCCTAGGAGGGGTATGGAGTTTTTGGAGTTTCTCAAAACATGGCTTCAGTGACCTAACTTCAGCCTGTGCTTTTCTCCACTGTTTACGAGACATTGTTTTTGGTGGTTCCTCCTCCTTTTTAGGAGTCGACCTGACCTTAAGCGTGGCCATTACTAGAGGTTTCCTTCTACAATTTTCGGTGTTATGGTTGTCCATCCTACACCGGCTACAATATAATCTACTTTGATGAAAAGATTTTCTTTCATCATTCCTTCTGTCATTGAAATGTGAGGCTCTATTCTTAAAATCATTTCGAGGCCTATCAAAGTTCCGCTTATTTCTGTTATCAAATTTATTCTGGTTTTGAGGGGCCTTACACTGATCTACTGGTTTCTTCTTTGTGCAAGCTACCTCTGCCTGGGCTGCCTGATACCTCTCAGCAACATTTATTATCTCACCCAGCCTCTCCGCACCCTGTTCCATGAGAAACTTTCTCATGTCTGGAGCCATGGACTCTCTCATCTGTTCAATGAGTATCATCTCTTTGAGATCTTGGGTTTTCCCCAAAGTAGCCCATTTCTCCATATACGTTTCTAACTGGGCGGAGAACTGGTGATAGGTCTCACCCGACAGTAGCCTGGCATTCCTAAATTTCTTTCTATAAAACTCTCCATTCTTTTCGTATCTTAACAGAAGAGCTTGCTTCAACATGTCATAGTTGTCTTGGTCATCCCTGCTCATTTTGGAAAACACTTCATAAGCTGTTCCCCGAACTCTGCAACAGCTTTACCCCCCATCTTTCTCTTTCTAACCCATAAGTAGTGGCTAAAAGTTCAAACCTACTTAAATACCCTTCTATGTCATCGTCTTTCTCAACAAAATGGTCTACATGAGAACCCATAGCTGAGGTTGAGGCTCCCTGACTAGCAGTGGCATCTGAGGCAAAGGGGCTGGCACCATTTTTAGGAGCATGGCCTTGAAATTCTAACTCCCTTAGTCGTAACTCATGCTCCCTCTGTAATCTTTTATCTTCTGCTTCCCTTTCTGCAGCCTGTCTTCTTTCTTCTCTTTCTGCAGCCAGTCTCTTTTCTTCTCTTTCTGCAGCCAGTCTCTTTTCTTCTGCTTCTCTTTCTGCAGCCAGTCTCTTTTCTTCTCTTTCTGCAGCCAGTCTCTTTTCTTCTGCCTCCAATGCCCTAGCCTCCTTGTCAGCCTCAATCTGCAACCTCTTAATTTCTTTGTCAGCCTCAATTTGTAACTAATTTTCTTTCTTCTGCTAACTTCCTATCCTCCCTTTCAATATACTTGTCGCATTCTGAAGTTACATATTGAACCAGCTCTGGTATAACCATGCCCATCTCTTTAGCAGTCTGTACAGCCGCAGAGCGAAACTTGGCCAGATCTGCCATTCTGATAAATACAAAATGTTCTAACTAAATCTCTAACTAATTTTAAATTTATTTAATTAAATCTGGGCTCTGACACTTTCTTCACTTCCCAAATCTTGGGTAACAATATATGGGGATTCCCTGGGAAAATTAGACTGTTGTTAATGCTAAACCCCAGACCCCAAGGTATGTAGTACTGGGAGAAATTCAAATGCCCGGGCAAGTCTACCAATTATGTAGCAAAGTTTAATTTTGCTGGGGAGGGGATGATGGTATAATAAAAGAATGAAAACGGTGTCTGCATTAACAGTGTGAGGTCAAGCACATGTAGGCCCCTGACTCTATAAATGATGATGATGAATTATGTGCAGGGAACCTAACGCTACCTCCCTAGATCTCACACGGTCACTATTCTGGCTCTAGTGTATGGTGTATGGTGTACCTAGTGTCTAGGGAAGAAATGTAATGATGGTACACAACAGTAAAACACTTTAAGTCTCTATAAAGAAGAGAATAAAACTAGTAGTTAAGTTTTTCTTTGAAATAAATTTTTTCTATACACTTTATTTTGCCTGTCCAGCCAAATCGTTTGGACAGGTCTTTGAAAATGAGGACAAGATAGTTTACAGAAAAGAACAATTAAAATGTTGGGGCAATTTGCCCAATAACTAAAAAGTTAATATATATTTATATATGTCTTTCCTGTAGGAAATATTCATAGATTTCACTTTATTCATCTAAATGGAGAGTCACTGTATATGAGAGCTGTAGTTTCATCCTACCCCCATAAACGTCCTGAGTATTGTTTCGCAATACTAGTGTTTATTACTGTAGTGGTTTTTGATGTTATTGTATGGTTGTTATGTTACCTAGTGTACTGGATGAGGTCAGCTGTGAAGGCTCCTGAGATAAAAGTTTATGTGAGTTACAGAAGGCCTTTCTGCTACCACTTACGACCTCAAGCAGACCTATTCTACTATAATGAATGTTAGCTACGTTAAAAGTCTAGGGTACTGAAATGTAATGTGTAGGTAATAAAATACACAGACACACACATGTAAATAATAAGTCTAATAATAATAATAAATTCTATGATAAACTAAACTAACACTGGCTGTTATAGTTTAAGTTTGAAAATTTTTTAAAATTTATTAGTCCTGAACCAATTGTTTCTTTTGGTCAGAACATATGAAATAATATGTATTTATCAATGAAATGCATATATATATTGCATAATCAAATGTAATTTTTGTACATAGGTATATTATTACAATGGTTAATATTAATAATATCTACAATGTCTTGGGAAAAACTAGCACTGGATGTTTAGTTGGGGTGGCGTCATCATGCCCAATCTATGGCTACAAAGTTCATTGTCCTTGACATATGGACTGATGTTAGTGTTTATATAACAAGATTTTATTTCTTTATTGATGGTGGACACAGTTGAGGAATCTCCAGCAGGCCAGGTTTGCACTTAACTGGCCTGTGACGATGTAGTACAGAATTCTTGTGGCCCACTCCTCTCAGTAGCTGGAGTAAAATGTTAGGCTGCACAGACATCCGCTCTTGTACATCTACAAAAGCATCTGGCACAAGCGTAGTGCCAGATCAGAAACTCACAATTCAGAATTGAGAACACAATTACGTAGTACTAGCAAAACTCAGCTGAGCTGCTGGCTAGATTAGGGCGTCCCACTGATTTTTATTTAATAATTCCTGGAAATCACGTCTAGCATTAACGTACTGTGTCAATGGACAGTCTTCTTTAAAATGGCACAAGCGTGCGTCTCTCCTTCAGTAATATAAATGCTTTTGTCCAATCAGCGGACTTCCCCTCTAACTTTTTCAAATATTCAAACTAAAAGTCCAATTTCAGTCCAGTCTCAGTCTAGTATGTAGTATTTTTCCCAAAATTACACTTGTTTTTTTGGACTAACTACATGAAAAAACTACATAAATTTTTGCTCTCCCCTACTTCTAAGATCCTATGCTAAGTTATTTTTAGCTACTATCCTCCGACTTTGCCCCCTAGTTCACTGCAGTTTGACGTTTGCATTTTTAGGCTCAAGGACGCCAAAATGTAACTTTAGTGAAAATATGCACAAAAAACTGTTCGCTAGTCTGTATTGAACAATACAGTCTTTCGTCAATATCTTCCGTGTTATCTGTCCGTCTGTATAATTAAAAGTATATTATTTCCCTGCTCAAGATGGGCTATCAAACTAGCTAGGTTTTATTTTCATAAACTTATTATTAAAGAAAAACCTACTTTTCTCAAGGTTATTTTTTGAAATTTGTTTTTGAACCTTCGTCCACGGCGTTTGCCGCTGTATTCAAACAAAACAACCAATTACCGTAAAACGCCCAAGATACGACTGTTTCTAACAAGAGCTAAGGTCGTTTTTCTACCAATTCCTTACATTGTGTCAACTAGTGGCGTGATTTTTCCTTTAAACTACAAATTGCGTCTTTTTGCCTTTTTAGATTCAAACACGTGTTCAGACCGTCATAATTTTTTTCTTTTATCTCCGTTTCCCTCCCGTCTAAAAGGGTAAACCGTTTAGTCTGCATGTTCCAACTAGTTAGTTTCAATGGCGGTAGAAAGCGCTGGCGTAGGTGAAGAAGCCTCGGCATATCTTGCCTATATTTTTATCCCTACGTGTTATTTTACCCGTTATCTTTATAATTGGAGATATTTTAACGTTGTATCACGGTAATTTCACCACACATCTCCCCACCTGAGAACATGCACTAATGCAAGTTCCAAAACTGTGATACACATAGATAAAATTAATTCCTCCCACCTGCCAACTACTCTAATTTTGATCACAGGGGTGCCTACTGAGGAAATCTGCACCGACATTCTGTGACCCCGGGATATATTCAATATTAAACTGATAAGGTTGCAACAATAAAGACCATCTTAACAATCTTGCATTTTCATGCTTGGCCTGAGATAAGAACACTAGGGGCTGGTGATCCGTCTGGACCACAAAAGTCCTACCATAAAGATGGATTTAGAACTTTTTTATTGCACAGATTAACGCTAAACATTCTTTTTCGCTTGTGGAATATCCTTGCTCCGCTTTATTCAACTTGCGGCTTGCATAAGCGACTGGGTTCAGTTCCCCATTGGGTGAAGAGGACCTTTGCAACAGAGCCGCCCCCAGGCCTACATTACTTGCATCTGTTCTCACCACAAAGTTCTGAGTCAAATCAGGCAATTTGAGAATAGGCTTGCTAGTCTTCTTCTTCTTCTTCTTCTCGTTCGCTGTTGTTTAGAAATGTCTACACAAGAAGTCCGGTTTTCTGGATGTATGTTGCTGTGGCCGAAAGCTCCCCAAGACTCCCAAACAGCCCCGTGTGGACGTGCGTCTCCGTGGGCCAATGTTCAGTTCGCAATTGACCAAGCATGTGGCAGTCTTGCAGGATGTGTTCGGCTGTCTGTGCTGCCTGTCCACACGTACATAGGGGTGATGGGACCAATCTCAGTCTGCATAAGCGACCGTTCAGTCTGCTGTGTCCTGTTCTCATACGGAACAGGATCACCTGTTTTGCTCGATCAAGATATTGATAGTTGTCTCTTTGTTGATCAATTTTCCTGATGGCCTTGATAAGGGTCTTCCCCTCCTGGAATGTGATTGCCTGTTCCTTCTGCTCCCGTGCCGCTCCCTCTCCTGCCAACATATCTGCTCTCTCATTTCCTGGCATGCCACAGTGCGATGGTATCCACCGCAGCACCACCCTTCTTTCGACACCCACCCCGCATAGGACTTTGTTTAACTCCGGCAGTCTATCACTGCCGAGGGCCTGCAGAACTGACACCGCATCGGCAAGGAATACAACCCGCTGACATTGGCTTATTGTGTTATTTATTATTCCTGCAGCAATGCTTATGGCCTGTACTTCAGCAGCATAGTTTGAACAGAATATTCCAGTAGGTGAACAGGTGGATTCATTTTCTTTGTCTGGATAGACCACACAAACTCCCGCGCCTCCGTTCCCCACCGCTCCGGCCGCAGATCCATCAGTATACACTTGGATCCATGCCTCTCCAGGGCACAGCTCCCCAATCACGTCACATGCCGCTATTTTCCCCCGGAGAGTACCCAGCTCTCCCATGGGGCAGGCGGTAGCCATGGAGGTCTTAATACTGAAATTTTGATGTTGTTCCCATGGGGTTGGGAGGAGTGTGGGAGTCATTTCCCCAGTGATGTCCGGCAGTTCATCCCCGCATGTTCTAATTAGTTCTCTGGACCGATGCACAAAACTGCCCCTCCCCAACCTCCCACTGGCCAAATCTCCAAATCCAGTTTTCACCGGATGTGCGGGCATGCTCCCGCACCCCTCCGCCTGGATCAGGGCCCCAGTGTCCCGTCCGTATAACAAAGGTGGAACGCCTGTGATTCTTTCCATTTCATTTATTGGTGTGGTCTTCATGGCACCCGTGATCAACCTAAGCGCTTGATTTTGCACTTTATCTAAGGCCTGCAGGTGTGATTTGGCTGCTGTAGACCATGCTGCTGATCCGTACTCTAATATAGGTCTTATTGCACCTGTATACACTTTCTTTAGTGTTGTTTCGTTAGCTCCCCAACCCGATCCAGCCACCCTCCTCAGTATGGAAAGTTTTCTTCTCGCTTTAGCCTCCGTTCTCTCGATGTGGTGCCTCCATGTCACTCTCCTATCCAATGCAATGCCCAAGTACACCGGCTCCTCATCCGTCCGGACATGTACATTTCCAAGCCGCATCTCTCCCGCCCTGTCTTTGTTGGAGAGCGTGAAAAGTGTTGCCGATGACCTTTCAGCGTTGATCTGCACCATCCATTTCTCTGCCCATGCCGCTATGTTGTCTGCTGCCCTTTGTATTCGCTTATTAGCGATAGTTAGATGTTCCCCCACACACCACACCACCAAGTCGTCAGCGTATAGGGCAGCTCTCACACCTTGTGGCAGATCGTGGATGAGGTCATTGATGAACACAAGGAACAGGGTGGGAGACAACACTGAGCCTTGAGGAACTCCATGTTTTAGGAGGATTTTCTTGCTGCTGTGACCCTCCATAGTGACCCTCGCTTTCCGATTGTGTAGGAACGACTGGATCCATTTTCTCATATTACCCTTGATTCCGTTCCTTTGCAGCCCCACCATCAACCCGTCCCTCCACACCCCGTCAAAAGCCCTTTGGAGATCCATCCATAGGGTAAAGACCCTTCTCTTCTCCTGGAAGGCATCCCCAACGATCTGTGACAGGCATGTGACCCGGTCCCCTGTGCCGCCGCACCCTCCAAACCCCGCCCGCTCTGGCACCAAAACCTTCTCGGATTCCAAGCACCACCTCAATCCTCCGTTGACCATCCTCTCCATTGTCCCACATACACAGCTTGTTAGGCCCATTGGTCTGTAGCCGGTGGCCCTCCCGTCGTCCCCTCCTTTCCCCATGATGGGACACATGAGCGCCTCTCTCCACACCCGTGGCACACTGCCCGTCATCCAACCGCAGTTGTACACCTGCAACAGTCTGCCCATTGCCGCACATCCTAGGTGTTTTAGCATTTCGTTGGCCACACCATCCGGGCCTGGTGACCCCCTGTCTCCAAGTTTCCACACGGCTGCCTTCAACTCGTCCACATTGAAAGGTTTGGACATAACGTCCGGACCGTTCCCATTAGCTCCAGTGTGGACCATTTCCTGACGAACGTCTCGTTGTCTGCGTAAACTGACGGAGATGCCACTTTCACCTCCGCAGGACTCCGCAAATATGTCTGCCGCCTGTTTGCCGGCACACAGCTCCCCTGCATCGTCTAGTGCAATGGTCTGTCGCTGAGAACTGCCACCGTCATTCAATTGCCTAGCGAGTCTCCACAACCTTCTCCCCTCCCTTTCAAGGTTTAGTTTATATGTTTTTTCCCTCCAGCTTCTCCCCCGGGCCTCCAGCTCTCCTCTAATGAACCCTGCCCTTGCCTTCTGCAGCACGATATGGCCCCGCCGGGATGGCCGCACCCCCGCAGTGTGCCCTGCTCCATCCATATCCTCATGTAGGTTTTGTAGTGTGTTGGACCAATATGGTACATAGTTCTTCCTCGCTCCTCTCGGCACCGTCTCCCTTGCTGCCTTGAGTACTCCATTATTAAAATCCCAGATGACTCTGCCAATGTCTCCGTCTAGTACCTCAATATCTTTTGTAAGCAGATCCGCTCTGTGTTGATAAATGGACCAATCTGCTTTTTTATAATTCCATCTTGGCCGACCTGGACCTGCACCTGCACCTGCACCTGCTAGTGAGTTTTTCCTCAACTCTTGAAATGCCAATTCACATTGCGCGGACCAAACAATTTTATCTGGATTTCCCTTGCGAGTCAGATCAGTCAGAGGAGCACATATAGAGTTAAAATTTTTGATATATTTTTGGTAAAACCCACATAACGACACGAATGATCGCACGTCTTTTTTGTTTGTGGTCTAGGTGCTCTCTGCAGTTTTTCCAAGTTCTTGGGGTCAGGGGTCATGTTACCCTGATATACAGTATGTCCCAAGAATTCCAACTCTTTGCATCCAATACAACATTTTGTTGGTCTAGCAGTTAAGTTCGCTTCCCTGAGCCTATCAAATAACATATTCAGAGAGTTAATGTGTTCTTCAAACGTTTCTGTGGCGACGAGAATATCATCCATGAAATTTGTGATACATGGATTATACAGGGGATCCAACAATTTGCGCATCATCCTATAATATACACTCGGAGCATTTTTCAATCCGAATGGTAGCATGTTGAATTCATAATGTCCTTCCGAGGTGCTAAAAGCTAAATAAGGTCTAACTTCGGGCTTCACTGGAATCTGGTAATAGCCTTTGCTAAGATCAACCTTCGAAAAGTATTTTGCCTTGTTCAATCTGGCAAATAACTGTTTTGTGTCTGGTAATGGATCCACTTGTCCTTCTGTGACAGCATTCAGTTTCCTGTAATCTATGCACAGTCTATGTTCCCCAGACGGTTTCCTCAAGAAAACTACACTGGAGCTAAAAGAAGATTCACTGTGTGAAATAATCCCTTCTTTCAACAAATAATCTATTTCCTCTTTCAATGCCTTCTCCTTCGCGAACGGAACAGAATAGGCTCTCATACAGATTGGGTTAGTCTACCAGCTTCATGTCATACTGTAGCAAATTTGTATGTCCTGGTTTATCTGTTAATACATCTGTATGTTCCTCCAGAACCTGTTGAACTCTCTCCCTCTGATTTTTAGTCAGGTGCTTACTGACTTTTACTTGTGCGGCTGTCTCACAGGGATGTAATGGGTATTCATGTGAGGTGAGTGGTTCCTTTTTCATTTTAGTTGCGATAGCCAAGGTCAGTAAAGGGGTGCTTTCCTGGAGTGGTCTGTCCAGATACTTCTTTAAAAGGTTTACATGATATACCTTCTCCTTTCCCCTTTTTGTCAATTTTATAGTTTGTTCTAGACACCTTCTCTAGAACCGTATATGGACCTTGCCATCCAATTTGCAACTTATTCTGGCTGCCGGGTAGTTGAAGAAGCACATTCTCTCCCACAGCTAATTCTCTGTCCTTTGCTTTCCTATTAAAATACGCTGCATGTTTCTTCCTGGCTTGTCTCAAATTATCATTTGCCAGTTTCCATCCAGCTTTCAGACGAGTGGTCAGCTCGTTCACATATTGGTATGATGAGGTAACAGTCTCTTCTGCTCTCTCATCTGTCCAGGTCCTCAATAAAGTTTCTAATGGACCTTTTATTGGCCTCCCAAATAGCAGGGTTGCGGGAGCCATCCCGGTTGAACTATATGGTACTTCCCGATACGCAAACAACGCGGCGGGCAGAAATTGATCCCACATATCAGGTTTTTCATGTGCCAGCTTCCTCAGGATAGAAATGAGAGTCCAATTGAACCTCTCTACGTGGCCGTTCCCTTGTGGATGGTACGGACTACAATGAAAGTGTCTGGCTTGAAATAGCTTAAAAACTTCTTCCGTTAGTTTCCCCTTGAACTGTGAGCCATTATCAGTCAAGATTTGATGCGGGAATCCTAATCTTGTGAATATTGTAAGTAGTGCCTCTGCTACATGTTTCGAATCAATTGATGGCAGGGCTACCGCCTCTCCCCACATAGAACAAGTGTCCACCAGAGTAAGGATGTAACTGTTCCTCCTCTTGGTCCGAGTGAGAGGTCCCACAATATCCACTGCAACCCTCTCAAAAGGTGTTCCCACTATGGGCATTTCCCCTAGAGTTGCAGGAGCAGTCCAATGCTTTGGAGCTACCCTTTGACATTCTGGACAGGATTTGACATATCTTTTTATATCTTCCGTTATCCCTGGCCAGAAGTAATGACAAGCTATACGCTGTCCTGTGGCGCTGATCCCCATGTGACCACTGAAGGGAATCGCATGCCCTAGTTCCATCACTTTATCCCTATATGAAGCGGGAAGAACCAGCTGGTTGTGACCATTTGTTCCAGTTCCGGCCTTCCTATATATCAGTTTGTTCTTCATAAAGTACTCTCCCTTGCTTGGAGGTGTGTGGCATTTGGGCAATTTTTTAAAACATGGCTTGAGTGTCCTATCCTCAGCCTGCGCCTTCCTCGTCTCTTCTGGATGAGCATTTATAGGTTCACCTTCTTCCTCCTTTTTCTGTGACCTGGTCTGCACTGTCGCCATGATCACAGGTCTCTCGGGATTCCCCAAGAAGACGTATCTACACCCCAATATCAGAGGGTAGATTGGTTCATCTATCACTGCTGCTCTGATTTCTCCTTCCACGTAGCGAGTTTTCACCGTTATCCTTGCGATGGGAAGTGTCATGAGTGGTATGTCCTTAGTCGCCCCTTGTATTTCCACTGTTTCTGTGGTATACTGACTTGGGTCCACTAGACTAGATTTCACAACTGAATCATAATCCAAACCTGTATCATATAGGCACCTTATGGTGACCCCATTACAAATAACATCCTCACAAACTGGGGGTGATAAGGTTCCTGCTGTCCATTAGGATTAACCTTTAATCTTTGGTTCCCCGATTTCATTGCAGCAATGTTTGAAGGTTTCCTTTTACAAAATTCGGTGTTATGGTTGTCTTTCTTACACCATTTGCACCATCTCTTTCCTTGGTTAAACGGTTTTCTTTCATTGGATTTTTGGTCATTGAACTGTGAGTTTCTATCCCGATAATCATTTCTTGGCCTATCAAAATTTGTCCTGCCTTTATTACCTTGTTCTCTGGTATCAAATTTACTAAAGTGCTGTGGAGCTTTAAAATTTTCTATGTGCTTCTTTTTATTGCCACTTACCTCTGCCTGGGCTGCCTGATACCTCTCAGCGACATTTAAAACCTCCCCCAACCTCTCTGCACCTTGTTCCATGAGAAATTTTCTCAGGTCTGGAGCCATGGACTCTCTTAATTGCTCCATCATGATCATCTCTTTGAGATCTTGGGTCTTCCCCAGAGCAGTCCATTTCTCCAAATAGATTTCCAGTCTGGCAGAGAATTGGTGGTATGTCTTCCCAGACAACAGTTTGGCATTTCTAAACTTCTTACGATAAAATTCACCATTCTTTTCATATCTCAATAACAAAGCCTGCTTTAGCATGTCATAATTGTTTTGGTCGTCTCTATTCATCTTAGCAAAAACTTCATAAGAAGTACCTCTAAGCCCTTGGGATAACTTAAGACTCCACCTCTTTCTCTCTAACCCATACGTAGTAGCTAATAGTTCGAATCTACTGAGGTACCCCTCGATGTCATCGTCTTTCTCAACAAAATGGTCTAAATGAAACATAGCTGAGGTTGAGGCTCCCTGACTAGGCGTGGCATCTGAGGGAAAGGGGCTGGCACCATTTTCAGGAGCATGGCCTTGTAATTCCAGCACCCTTAGTCGTAATTCGTGCTCCCTTTGCAATCTCCTATCTTCTGCTTCCCTTTCGGCAGTCAATCTCTTTTCTTCTGCTTCCCTTTCGGCAGTCAATCTCTTTTCTTCTCTTTCTGTAGCTAATCTTCTTTCCTTGGCTTCCCTTTCAGCCTTTTTTTCTTCTAATTGGAGCCTTTTAATCTCCCTATCTGCCTCCAATGCCTTAGCCCCTTTGTCAGCCTCAATCTGCAGCCTCTTAAGTTCTTTATCAGAATCAATTTGTAACCTCTTCTCTTCAGCTAACCTCCTATCTTCCCTTTCAATATACTTGTCACATTCTGAAGTTACATACTGAATTAAAATGTGACCCTCCATGTTCATTTCCTTCGCCGTCAGCACAGCAGCCGATCTAAATTTTGCTAGATCTGCCATACTCTAATACACAAATTAACAATGACTAAGGTAAATTCCAAGTATATAATTACTAAGGTAATATATTAATTAATTAATTAATTACCACTGGCTGTGAAGATTCATCAACTTTTATTTTCCACTTTTTATTTTAAGGGACACTTTTAAATTTATTCCCTTATGCCCCCAATAGTTTAATTCCCGGACCAGGAGACCCTAATATCTTTGATAAACTTAATCCCCGGACAAGACCCCAATATTTGTAGTGGTTTTTGATGTTATTGTATGGTTGTTATGTTACCTAGTGTACTGGATGAGGTCAGCTGTGAAGGCTCCTGAGATAAAAGTTTTTGTGAGTTACAGAAGGCCTTTCTGCTACCACTTACGACCTCAAGCAGACCTATTCTACTATAATGAATGTTAGCTACGTTAAAAGTCTAGGGTACTGAAATGTAATGTGTAGGTAATAAAATACACAGACACACACATGTAAATAATAAGTCTAATAATAATAATAAATTCTATGATAAACTGAACTAACACTGGCTGTTATAGTTTAAGTTTGAAAATTTTTTAAAATTTATTAGTCCTGAACCAATTGTTTCTTTTGGTCAGAACATATGAAATAATATGTATTTATCAATGAAATGCATATATATATATTGCATAATCAAATGTAATTTTTGTACATAGGTATATTATTACAATGGTTAATATTAATAATATCTACAATGTCTTGGGAAGAACTAGCACTGGATGTTTAGTTGGGGTGGCGTCATCATGCCCAATCTATGGCTACAAAGTTCATTGTCCTTGACATATGGACTGATGTTAGTGTTTATATAACAAGATTTTATTTCTTTATTGATGGTGGACACAGTTGAGGAATCTCCAGCAGGCCAGGTTTGCACTTAACTGGCCTGTGACGATGTAGTACAGAATTCTTGTGGCCCACTCCTCTCAGTAGCTGGAGTAAAATGTTAGGCTGCACAGACATCCGCTCTTGTACTTCTACAAAAGCATCTGGCACAAGCGTAGTGCCAGATCAGAAACTCACAATTCAGAATTGAGAACACAGTTACGTAGTACTAGCAAAACTCAGCTGAGCTGCTGGCTAGATTAGGGCGTCCCACTGATTTTTATTTAATAATTCCTGGAAATCACGTCTAGCATTAACGTACTGTGTCAATGGACAGTCTTCTTTAAAATGGCACAAGCGTGCGTCTCTCATTCAGTAATATAAATGCTTTTGTCCAATCAGTGGACTTCCCCTCTAACTTTTTCAAATATTCAAACTAAAAGTCCAATTTCAGTCCAGTCTCAGTCTAGTATGTAGTATTTTTCCCAAAATTACGCTTGTTTTTTGGACTAACTACATGAAAAAACTACATAAATTTTTGCTCTCCCCTACTTCTAAGATCCTATGCTAAGTTATTTTTAGCTACTATCCTCCGACTTTGCCCCCTAGTTCACTGCAGTTTGACGTTTGCATTTTTAGGCTCAAGGACGCCAAAATGTAACTTTAGTGAAAATATGCACAAAAAACTGTTCGCTAGTCTGTATTGAACAATACAGTCTTTCGTCAATATCTTCCGTGTTATCTGTCCGTCTGTATAATTAAAAGTATATTATTTCCCTGCTCAAGATGGGCTATCAAACTAGCTAGGTTTTATTTTCATAAACTTATTATTAAAGAAAAACCTACTTTTCTCAAGGTTATTTTTTGAAATTTGTTTTTGAACCTTCGTCCACGGCGTTTGCCGCTGTATTCAAACAAAACAACCAATTACCGTAAAACGCCCAAGATACGACTGTTTCTAACAAAAGCTAAGGTCGTTTTTCTACCAATTCCTTACATTGTGTCAACTAGTGGCGTGATTTTTCCTTTAAACTACAAATTGCGTCTTTTTGCCTTTTTAGATTCAAACACGTGTTCAGACCGTCATAATTTTTTTCTTTTATCTCCGTTTCCCTCCCGTCTAAAAGGGTAAACCGTTTAGTCTGCATGTTCCAACTAGTTAGTTTCAATGGCGGTAGAAAGCGCTGGCGTAGGTGAAGAAGCCTCGGCATATCTTGCCTATATTTTTATCCCTACGTGTTATTTTACCCGTTATCTTTATAATTGGAGATATTTTAACGTTGTATCACGGTAATTTCACCACAATTACCAGAAAATGTCAGTTTTGCCCAGATGTTTAACACATCACCTGGGATTCCTTGTTGAAAGATATTACAATGTGTCGTTGCAGAAAGTCTCAATTTCACCACCCGCCAAAGCTCCTACTGTTATCTTTGACAGCATAAACGACTGGCAACAGGAAATAGAGCCTCTGCAACAAAAGGACACCCTGGCCTTTTACATCTGATCACTTATTCTAACACTTAATTTCATACGTGGGTATTGGGTCAGCCTCGCGTGCATTTCAGGTGCACTCGCGCCGAATGCAACCTTGCTGTGACCACACCTCAGATCCTTAAAGCAGATACGCCACTGTACGTTTACATACTTTTCCTCAATACAATAATGTGGAGTAACCACATTTCCTTTGATATGATCTTCTCTTCTTTTCTTTTCAAATATAATTGCTTCAGGCATGTAGACAGTGTTCATTGAACACCGAGGCTTACTAATATATTCTAATATAATAATATGACAACATAATCATGACAACATACACCAGTTAGATACATTTCAAAGTGAGGACTCAACAATGTCTGCTACCGGCATGTCCTTCACTTTCCCCCATAGCAGTATCCAACTTTCGTAGTTGGAATAAACATATTAATTCATAAAGCATCCTTACCACAATTCAAGAAAATATAAACAAATGACGCTGACTTTAGAAGAAATGGCCTCAGCTTCCTCCGAACTGCACAGACTGTGAATTTCTTATTTATTTAAGTTTAAAGTTAACACAGCTGTTTCTCAGCGTATCTGAATGAAAATTTTAATTTGACTGGCAATGAATAATCAAAGCCTTATTTAATATTTACTAGCACTGGCCAATCAAAACGTGCGACTACTTGAATTCAAATGCAGTTTTTATGAAAAAACAAAATAATTGCAAACAATTTCTGCGTCTGGTAGTCGATTGGCCAGTCTGCTTTAGTTATGCACAATACAAAAGATGTTTCGTTTAGGATTACATTTTTCCTACCGCTCCCCTTTTCCGTTCATACTCTTTTTACCCAAGCGAATTTGAATGTACCTCCCTGCCTCTTTTTCAAACTCGCGTCCCCACTAACGTTAACAAAAAAAAAAAAAAAAAACAAAGCAGAAACGACAGTCTGTCTGGTCGAGCGTCCGTAGACATTAGTATTTTCTCAATAACTTATCTAATACTGGGACTATCATATTATTTAAAGTACATTCTTGCTCAGTGAACTCTACGTTATACTACCATATAATTTTATGGGCAGTTTCATAATGGTTTAAATTTTCAATTTTTGTCATAGTCAATCGTCAAATAAAATTTTGCACAAGACCGCCATCTTTCCTCTCCTTCATCTCGCTAGCATGTATTTTTCAAATAACTAACTTGTTTCAGTTACGTCGGAAATGCTACCGCGAGGATGAAAATAAAATTGTCTGCGTGTTTTGCTTTGGCTGGCTTTTCCGCAGCGTGTATATATGCATGGCAGACTGTGTCAGCGAAGCGGGATTGTGCGCGGCAGGTTAAGAATTGGCGTTAATAATTTGTATTGTATCGTGTAACACTACCAAAAAATGTAAGGATTACTACTAAATTTTGCGTTAAAGTTGACAGAATACGTTAATTCAGATAGTTATTTATCGGCACACTTCCGCCAAAGCGTTAATTGTAAGTCTTGCCACAGTCTCTATCAAATCGGGCTAAATGTTAAAAATGTACGTCACAAGGAACGCGAGTAGGTTTAAACGGGGGAATCGGTTCTAAGCCGTTCCATGGCACAAAATTCAGCGCTATGCTGGCGTGTGAGAGCATCACCGTCAGAAACAATAGGGCTGTTGTATTTATTATCCTTTTATGACTAAAATTCTACTGAAATAAGCGATTATTCTCGCAGATTTTGCTACAATGATCAGTAGTCCTCTGTCAGCCATTTCTATTGTCTGTTGCCCTGCCTTCGAGTCTTTTAATGAGGCATCGTTGTGACATGAAAATTGAGCACCTTGATCGATCCACTTTATTCTCATCGGCGCCCCTCGTTCTTTTTCAACCAAATCGCTCAAACGTGGTTTCCCACAGGCTTCATAATTAAGCATGCAAGTTAAATTACGCATAAGCCAGGCCTTTCGCTAATCGGGCTTATTTCTATTTCAGCCACGCCTATTTTATTTTTCTCTATGTCTTACAGACACTAGGAATGTTTACAAACAGACCTATTAGTTAGTCCAGAGCCGTTAACTGTATTATCACGCGAACGATTGGGCAATCGCTGAAATAGTGACAGATCAGAGAATGAGTCGTTTAATGGTAAAATCAAGGGCGTTAAGTCAAAAGACGTACCTTTCAGTAAATACATTGGTCAGGGGGAATGAATCTGAGGAAAGGGGAGATAATCACAGTTACCCCCACATCCGTTAGTTCAGAACTTAATTAGCTACAGTGAGAGACGCCAGATCAAAAGCAAGTCCGTTCGCTAGCGAAGAGTCTGCGGTCGGCATAAGCGTGAAAAATAGCTTTCATTCAAAAATTAACCGCAGATTCCCCCAATAAACGAGAGAAGGCGATAAATCTTGCATGTAGCTAACTATTTTTACCCATTTAATATATATACCCATCTCTTAAAATTTCAGTTATCAGTCTGCCTCAGGAAGTGTTGATATTCTAGCTCGACATCTTGGAGTTTTTTAATAGAGAATTACTTAGATTCGTGGAGAGTTCATTTTCCTGTGTTGCGGTAATAATGTATATTAGAACTTTGAGTGATTTAATCGTTAAAGTTTTTCAGTATATTTCACTGGGATTCTGTGTTAAGTTACCCCTTAAGGCCCAGCGGCCCACATATGACCCATCATACATAACTTTGTAATAGTTTTATAACAAAACAAGTATTAATTCCCACTTGGTCAAATATGGGTTATTTCATAAGCAAATGAACGGCCTTCAAATTTTTATACAAAGTTACATTCTAAAATGCGTTTTCAGTCTTAGAAATATTAGTTAAGTATAAAATTTAGCTTTCAATTATAGAAGTTCTTGGGCCTTAATTAAATAAACTTATAGCTAAATTTCCTCCAGCCGTAAAGGTAATTTAATTTTTTGTTATTCCCCAGTAAGAGGGCTTAAATAATTATAAGACGCTTGGCGATTGATAATTGTCGAGATACCATTTAGTTTTAATTTTCATCATGTGTAAATTTTAAGTGACTAGTGTTCATATCTAGTGTTAAAAGCGATGAGATAACCTAGACACTTGTGGGTTTTAAATTTAATTTAATAACGCGTATGTCAAGATATGATTATAGTATGATTACATGTTTAGCTATTTTTTAAATATAGGCTGGTCATACCCTTGCGATCCACCTAGGTTTATGGTCTTATGTCTTATGGCATTACGGTCTTATGTTCCTAAACATCCAGACATTGTTTGTGAAATCTGATTTTTGTGACCCTGTGCGGTCCACATTCTCCATCCCTGAGAGTGGTTAAATAACCAGAACACTACAATTTAAAAGTTAAATGATAACTGGAACGGGACTATACCAGAAGATTTTTCCATCTAGATACATATAAATATTACTGGCCTGATGTGGCAGAACTTACAGCACTATTTTTTTCTAAACTATTTCACAGTAAAGTTTTCTTACCACAAAATTATACTCGAGAGAATTCGCGGGTCATACTCGGCTATTTCCCTCCTAAAAACAGCCTAGTAGTAACATTCTGTTTTTACACATTTCATTACCACAGAGAGAGAGTGAGAGTCACAGCCATTGGAGGCTAGACCACTCCAGAACAATATATTAACTTATAAATTTCCAGGACAGTGCCACCACATAGAAAAAACTTATTCCAAACCAATACCTGCAGTAAGAAGAGGAATATCCAGAAAAATAATCAAAGCATCAATTCAGCGACTCCCGGAAAATAGCAGTCAGCATAACTGGAGAGTCTGGGGCTGAACTTGACAAATAATATGACTCTGAATAGTCGTAATAACTGTTTGATTTAAATTCCATGGAATGTATGCAGCGTCGACAGTGGGGTAAGCAAATCTGAAAGTGGGCCACTGTATGTATGTAGTGAGTGAACGGAACGAAAGAAACTTATTTCTTAAGTTAATACTAATATACCCTCTTCTTTTATTTTATCTCTCACTAATCTGAGTGTTCACGGGATAGGTTAAATTAAGGACTTATTCTTTACCCGTCCTGACTACTCCCTACTCCCATTGTTAATTATTTTGATCTTTTGGGTAAATTACCTTTGTTGGGATCTTTCCTATTTTCCCTATACAAGAGGGAGGGCCTATTAGATTTATATTTTCATTTCTCTTATGTAAACTAAAATTTATCGATGTAATGCTTTTTCTTGATGTTGTGATATTTCTAGTGAAAAATAAACTAAATAAACCTTAAGCTATAGTGTTGGTCAAAACCCCTGCCCATGTATGTGATCCATAGTTTATCTGTTTTTCACGTCTGTACGTATTTCTGTTACAAAATTGTGTATGTGTACGTGAGGGTAGTGTAATTTGAATCTGTACCAAGTGAGAAAGTGCGTCTACTTTAAATAGAGTATTAAAAGATAGGCTGGATTAGAGCAATTACTCAATCCAAGACTGTTCTTTCTCTTACACCATTTCTCCTCGTGAAACAGGAACTATTTTTTACACCTTCCTCTCACATAGCTATCACTATCACCTCTGTTAGTACGGGACCATAAATATCTCAGTCCTATCTTCTCAAAATTTACGACATAAATGGGTTGGCTCGTTTCCGGGTTTTTTAACTAGATCTTGAACTAGTACCACTGAAAGAGTGCGTAGTCCTGAGATTATAATTTTTTTTTCTTTTCTCTTTCTTTCTCTAGCGACTAAGATAGAGTGTGTTGTGAGTTGTCTTGTGAGTAATCCGTTTGTTCGGAACTTAATTACCTACAGTGAGAGGCGCCAGATCAAAAGCAAGTCCGTTCGCTAGCAAAGAGTCTGCGGTCGGCATAATCGTGAAAAATAGCTTTCATTCAGAAATCAACCGCAGATTCCCCCAATAAACGGGCAGAGGCGATAAATCTCGCATGTAGCTAACGATTTTTACCCATTTAATATATATACCCATCTCTTAAAATTTCAGTTATCAGTCTGCCTCAGGAAGTGTTGATATTCTAGCTCGACATCTTGGAGTTTTTTAATAGAGAATTACTTAGATTCGTGGAGAGTTCATTTTCCTGTGTTGCGGTAATAATATATATATTAAAACTTTGAGTGATTTAATTGTTAAAGTTTTTCATTATATTTCACTGGGGTTCTGTGTTAAGTTGAATAACGTATTAAATAAACTTATAGCTAAATTTTCTCCAGCCGTAAACGTAATTTAATTTCTTGTTATTCCCCAGTAAGAGAGGCTTAAATAATTATAAGACGCTAGGCGATTGATAATTGTCGAGATACCATTTATTTTTATTTTTCATCATGTGTAAATTTTAAGTGACTAGTGTTCATATCTAGTGTTAAAAGCGATGAGATAAGCTAGACACTTGTGGGTTTTAAATTTAATTTAATAACGCGTGTGTTAGGATATGATTATTGTATGATTACATGTTTATCCATTTTTTACATATAGGCTGGTCATACCCTTGCGATCCAGCGGGGTTTATGGTCTTATGTCTTTTGGCATTACGGTCTTATGTTCCTAAACATCTAGACATTGTTTGTGAAATCTGATTTTTGTGACCCAGTGCGGTCCACATTCTCCATCCATGAGAGTGGTTAAATAACCAGAACACTACAATTTAAAAGTTAAATGATAACTGGAACGGGACTATACCAGAAGATTTTTCCATCTAGATACATATAAATATTACTGGCCTGATGTGGCAGAACTTACAGCACTATTGTTTTCTAAACCATTTGACAGTAAAGTTTTCTTACCACGGAATTATACTCGAGAGAATTCGCGGGTCATACTCGGCTATTTCCCTCCTAAAAACAGCCTAGTAGTAACATTCTGTTTTTACACATTTCATTACCACAGAGAGAGAGAGAGAGAGAGAGTCACAGCCATTGGAGGCTAGACCACACCGGAACAATATATTAACTTATAAATTTCCAGGACAGTGCCACCACATAGAAAAAAACTTATTCCAAACCAATACCTGCAGTACGAAGAGGAATATCCAGAAAAATAATGAAAGCATCAATTCAGCGACTCCCGGAAAATAGCAGTCAGCATAACTGGAGAGTCTGGGGCTGAACTTGACAAATAATATGACTCTGAATAGTCGTAATAACTGTTTGATTTAAATTCCATGGAATGTATGCATCGTCGACAGTGAGGTAAGCAAATCTGAAAGTGGGCCACTGTATGTATGTAGTGAGTGAACGGAACGAAAGAAACTTATTTCTTAAGTTAATACTAATATACCCTCTTCTTTTATTTTATCTCTCACTAATCTGAGTGTTCACGGGATAGGTTAAATTAAGGACTTATTCTTTACCCGTCCTGACTACTCCCTACTCCCATTGTTAATTATTTTGATCTTTTGGGTAAATTACCTTTGTTGGGATCTTTCCTAGTTTCCCTATACAAGAGAGAGGGCCTATTAGATTTATACTTTCATTTCTCTTATGTAAACTAAAATTTATCGATGTAATGCTTTTTCTTGATGTTGTGATATTTCTAGTGAAAAATAAACTAAATAAACCTTAAGCTATAGTGTTGGTCAAAACCCCTGCCCATATATGTGATCCATAGTTTATCTGTTTTTTACGTCTGTACGTATTTCTGTCACAAAATTGTGTGTGTGTACGTGAGGGTAGTGTAATTTGAATCTGTGTCAAGTGAGAAAGTGCGTCTACTTTAAATAGAGTCGTAAAAGATAGGCTGGATTAGAGCAATTACTCAATCCAAGACTGTTCTTTCTCTTACACCATTTCTCCTCGTGAAACAGGAACTATTTCTTACACCTTTCTCTCACATAGCTATCACTATCACCTCTGTTAGTACGGGACCATAAATATCTCAATCCTATCTTCTCAAAATTTACGTTAATCGTACACCTTGCCAATACATTTAACAGATTCCTCAACGACAGTAGGGATTCTTTAGTTGGAAACCATGAATATGACCTCCTCTATTTTCCCTTTCCTGACTGATAGGCTTCTCGACTTCTTAAGTTTGAAGCTCATTCTGCACCAGCTGACTAGTTCATCCAGGCGTGCTTATATTCTCCTGGCCTGACGTTCATCTGATGTCAGAATTGTTGTATCATCCATGAATGCTTTGAGCGGTGGCATGTGACACATTTCACTGAGCTTTGGACCTATTACCACTCCTTCAGCTGCATTCAGGATTACCTGCATAGCCAACACGAATAGTATCGGAGAGATGGTACATTCCAGTGCAATTCCAACTTGAAGGTCAATCCACTTCGTTGTGTACTCTCTGGTTGAAAATCTGACCGAGAACCTTGCGAAATACAGCTTCAGCATTGTTGTAATTTCTTGTGGAACATGATACATTTCTAGGGCTTGCCACAACATCTGGTGTGGAACGGATCCATAAGCATTTGCTAGATCCAACCAGATTACATGGAGGTTTGTTCTGTCAGACTTCGCCTTTTGAATTGCTTCCCAGATCATTGTGGCATGCTCTAGACACCCTGGTGTACCTGGGATACCTCCTTTCTGGATGGTAGTGTTAATGTAACCATTTTCCAGGAGGTATGTGGTGAGCCTTTTTGCCATCACTGAGAAGAATATCTTCCCTTCCACATTAAGTAGTGAGATTGGCCTGAATTGACTGATGCCTGTGGAATTTTGTTCCTTCGGGAAGTAGACTCCATTCGGCTTTCTCCATTCTTTGCTTATAAGTTAGCAAGTTGTATAAGTTATATAACTATACTAAAAATATTCAGTTTATTGCTTTTATAATAAATCTGACACCTTCCAAAAATTAATACTAAGTTTATAGCTTCTAGAAACTCTTACATCATCCAATAATGGAATTACACAGCAATATTTGATCTTCCAGTTTGATTTAATAGCCTCATAACATCAACAAGGAAGAAAGGCAGCCTCTTAGAAAATACTGTGTGTATTCTTTCGGTCTCAAAAGATCTTGTCTGCTGTTGTTTTTTTTACTGGTAACAAAGTTGCCTTGTAAATTTCCTGTTTGCTTTATTACTTGTAGAGATAATTACAACATTGCTGTTCTCTATTATAACAGCATCAATTTATTTGTTGTTCTTCTTCTTCTACAACAAACAAAAACAACAGCAATGCTAACACAACAACAAATCTGCTGTTTCTGATATTACGTCACTGCCACCAATATTAATACTGCCACTACTACTCTACTACTGCTACTCTACTACTACTACTACTACTACTACTACTACTACTACTACTACTACTACTACTACTACTACTACTACTACTACTACTACTACTACTACTACTACTACTACTACTACTACTACTACCATTACTACTACTACTACTACTACTACTACTACTACTACTACTACTACTACTACTACTACTACTACTACTACTACTACTACTACTACTACCATTACTACTACTACTACCATTACTACTACTAATACTTCCATTACTACTACTAATACTACCATTACTACTACTACTACTACTACTACTACTACTACTACTACTACTACTACTACTACTACTACTACTACTACTACTACTACTACTACTACTACTCTACTACTACGACTACTACGACTACTACGACTACTACGACTACTACGACTACTACGACTATTACTACTACTACTACTACTACTACTACTACTACTACTACTACTACTACTATTGCTACTACCACTACTACTACTACTAATCTACTACTACTGCTAATCTACTACTACTATACTACTACAAATAGTACTACTACTCTAGTACTACCCTACTACTACTACTACTACTACTACTACTACTACTACTACTACTACTACTACCACTACTACTACTACTACTACTACTACTACTACTACTACTACTACTACTCTAGTACTACTCTACTATTACTACTCTAGTACTAATAATAGTACTACTACTATAGTACTCTTCTACTACTACTACTCTTGTACTACTCTAATACTACAACAACTACTACTACTCTACTACTATTACTACTCTACTACAACTACTCTAGTACTACTCTACTACTACAACAACAACTACTACTCTACCACTATTAATACTGTACTGCTACTCTACTTCTACTCTACTACTACTACTACTACTACTACTACTACTACTACTACTACTACTACTACTAATACTACTAATACTACTAATACTACTAATACTACTACTATTACTCTAGTACTACTCTAGTACTACTCTACTACTACTGTCACAAAATGGATTAGGGCGACCCCTTCTTCAACCTAATCTCTGTTTCACTACGGCAGTAATTGATACCTTTGTGTAACGGATTTTATTGCGCGCTTTCAATTGTCGCACGTTCTTCCTTTCTTTCTCTGCTAAGTAGCAGATATTTGATATTGTGTCTTGTCTGTTTATCTGACACTCCTGGTGGATGATAATACCAAACATTTGCAGGAGCGGCTGAGAGAACATTATCGACAACCAAGTTGTTTAATCGCAGGCGCGGCTGATATCAGTACACAGATTAACACGTACATCGCCCAGCGCAATCTGCTTAATCACTGATAAGGCACGGGTGCGTCTCTGCCAAGGTTGTAAAGAGACGGATTTTGTGTGTGCTCAAGCAACAGATAAGACATTACTTTAGCGAAAGTAATAATTTGTTACATCTTACACACATTGTCGTGTGAGGTTACCGATGCATTTAAAAGTTGGTACACAAGGCAATCGGATGTTTACAGCCCATTTTCAGAAACGTAATGTTTGAAATATTGCACTAGATGAGTCATGCAAAATATTCAACGTAGATTGGCTGATTATTTGAGCCCCATAACAAACGGAGTGGGGTAAGACAGTGAATATAACCTGACACATTTCAGTGGGTTTTTTTTCACTGTGAGATTAACGCTTGGCAAAGACACCAGACGTGCCAGTTAGAATTCAGAATTTCCATTTATCAGACCGGACACCGTTTATTGGAGTATTCATCAGGATTTACAATTCAGCCCAGGAAATCTCTATCATTTTAATAAGGAAAGCCGCTGTCCGAGGAAACTGAAGGAAACACACAGAGTCAGAAAGGGAATTAAAGTTTACATTAACGACCCCAAGTACACGTGTAATAAGGCAACTGCCAGTGCCTTTTATTCACCTGAGCAAAAAGTCTGTGAGCCAGGATTGGCGTAAGTTGTGATTTTACATTCTATATTTTTTTACTATGTGAACTAACATATATATGTATATTACCATGTTAATTTTAATATGTGAAAATTGCTAGTGGACTTCCTAGTCATTTGAGGCTGGCAACCTCAGCGCATAGAATCATGATTCATGAACCACCACTGCACGGGCTGGTGACTGCTTTATTGCTAGTTTCGTAAAGAGAACTAAAAGCATAAAGTAGTCCCGAGTTCCATATGGAGCAGGGGGGAAAAGATGAAATAAATGATGTACATTCTTACAGTTTCAAACCAGTGTAAATGTCGATGTTAACATATGCACTTTAAAATTAATGGAAGTTTCAAACCTTTCAATCAGTAGAAATTTAAATGTAAACATATTCTATCTGTACTATTAACCTTTTCATTTAAATGTAATGTAAAGCGAAAGCTATTCAATTTAAATGTAAAAGAAAGTTTTATCCCGAGAGATTAAATTTAATTCTCATCGAGGGTACATTCTGAGTTAAAGGGGATGGTGGAATGGAAAGAAAGGGACCCATAATCATGAGTTGGAAAACGCAATGCTCAGGAGAGCGTTTCGTTTCTATTCTTTACCATAGTTATTAGTGGTACCAGCAGAAAGTACTTTCCCTGGAACAAAAATGGAACAGTGGCCTGAGCTTTAAGACGAAGAACCAACATTGTAGACTCTCCCTGACATTTCTGGGAAACGAGCTACACCCGACAACCTTGACCAGCGACGAGTGTGAGCAGTGTAAAAAGAACCAACCCATCAGAAGGAGCAGAACCGTCATTGGCAGCTAAGTTCAATATATGCTGCCACTTGAACTTCTTGTAACTATTTACCTCCTATCACGACCGTGATGATAACTATTTCGTCATCCATACGTATTCAAATTATTTTCAGACTGTTAAAATTTAAGTGATTATTAAATTTTGATATTTGTAAATTTACCAGTTTAACTTCGATTTAATCATTTTAAAGTTACTGCATGTTTGTATCAGTCAATTTTTTGCACACACTCTAAACAGAACTATACCAGAATAATAAGAATTCCACTGAGTAAATCAGAGGTGGGGGCTTAACGAGCTAAGATTAATTCTTCACAAAAGTTATCGGCAGATTCTATAATTAACGTGCTCAGCATAGCAGCATTGTTTTCGCTTATCTGAATATCTTGTGAATAATCCCTGGGGATAGAAGTGTCATTACCCTACTATTTACATCTCTGCCAAGAGTAATCTAGTGCGAAGGCAGACACCTATGAAGCCCATATTAGATACTCTTGAGTTTTGGCCACTGTTGGACCGCTACTGCAAAGCAGGGGAGGCTATACCTTCACAACTACTACTCTACAACAACAACAACTACTACTACTACTGCGACTACTACTACTACTCTCCTACTTCTCTACTACTACTCTACTACTACTACTCTACTACTGCTACTACTACTACTACTACTACTACTACTACTACTACTACTACTACTACTACTACTACTACTACTACTACTACTACTACTACTACTACTACTACTACTACTACTACTACTACTTCTACTTCTACTTCTACTACTCTACTACTACTCTACTACTATTACTACTCTACTACTTCTCTACTACTATACTACTACTACTACTTCTTCTCTACTAGTACTCTACTACTACTACTACTACTACTACTACTACTACTACTACTACTACTACTACTACTACTACTACTACTACTACTACTACTACTACTACTACTACTACTACTACTACTACTACTACTACTACTACTACTACTACTACTCTACTACTACTCTAATACTAATACTTTACTACTACCACTACTCTACTACTACTCTACTGCTACTACTACTCTACTTCTACTTCTACTTCTACTTCTACTACTACTACTACTACTACTACTACTACTACTACTACTGCTGCTGCTGCTGCTGCTGCTGCTGCTGCTGCTGCTGCTGCTGCTGCTGCTGCTGCTGCTACTACTACTACTACTACTACTACTACTACTACTACTACTCTACGTTTACTCTATTACTATTCTACTACTACTCTACTTCTACTACTACTCTACTACTACTACTCTACTACTACTACTACTCTACTACTACTCT
>JAMPIV010009733.1:977500-1014083 GCA_024509875.1 Oreohelix idahoensis
CTACTATTATTACTACTACTAATACATCTACTACTACTGCTTGACTACTACTCTACTACTACTACTACTACTACTACTACTACTACTACTACTACTACTACTACTACTACTAATACTTCGACTACTACTGCTCGACTACTATTCTGCTACCACTACTACTACTAATACTTCTACTACTACTGCTACTATTACTACTACTACTGCTACTAATCATAACAATAATAATACACTGTTTTATTATTAAGCTTAATTCTTGAGCATATTCAACGCCTGCAATTCCTAGATGCAAAAAACTATCGCAGTTTTATTTCAATATTTTATTAAATCTCCTTATTTAGTTACCAGGATTCTCTGAGGAGACAAAGAAAAATTAAGACCTACGCTCACTTTTGTATCTCTTGAGAGCCAACTAACATAAGGCAGTGAAATGGGCTGACAACCTCATCATGCAAAACAAACTGCGATAAAAACCACCGCTACAAAAACACATGCATGCTTTAGTGCAGGCTGCAGTGGAGACGCTATGCTCCACATGCATCAAATGTAGCAAAAGGTTAAATGATGATGATAAACTTAATTATTTCATGACCAAAAATAAACAGCGATATCCGTCTGTGATGCTCATATATCTTCTTTGTGAATTCACCCTTGATTTTGTCGTAATTTCGTATTTTCACATTTCAATAAACAGCGCATACAAATCCCAGGTGCCAGGTCGTCTCAAAGTCACTTGTCTGGATGAATAGAGATAATGAAAGTCTTATTAAGGCAAGATAAAGCTACAGTCCGTGTTACGACCACGGAGTTTTCACCGAGATGGACCAAGACTGATTACTTCTATTTGTCCACACGTAAATAGTCCTACTGCAGTCTCCTTTCTTTCACCATTTACGTGTTCAGTGTCGTGCTTAGTTTTTTTTAATATTTTTAAATTATTAAGCGTATTATGAACGTAAGGGTTTCTAAAGAGACCAAACTATTGTCACATTATCACTTATTCATATATGTTCGTTCAGACCGAACACGAAATCAGGGACATAACATTTCCTGAGAAAGGGCTGTACAGTAAATTAGGTATGAAAAGTATCGTACGTAATTTAGTGTAACATGAATGGGTCATTCGTAACAATAATTGCAATAATTAAATTGAGAGGGTTCTATTCTCTCTGTAATTTAGGTGTGCAGTTGGTATGTGCGTGTGTGTGTTTTACACACTCTTTGATGGCTATAGTTTAGAAAAAGACGACCAAACAGCGCAAAATCTGACCATAAAAAATTGTGAAGATAAAGGGCGAACTTTAACAGATAACAATTAAGACAGACGAGGTAATGACTCAAAAGGCAGATAAAAAAATGCGAAGTTCTTTAGATTTTTTTGGTTTCAAGTGTCTGTTCTACTGATATATTTTTTCACATTCAGTTTCAACTATTAACGTGACAAGTTTAGTTTATCATAACAAACAAACAAACAAAAACAAATACCTACAAATTTTCATTATACAATCGTGTCAGGAGGAGACTATTCTTAGAGCACACTTGAAGATTTCAGAAAATTTTGGATTTTTTCTGTACTTCAAATATGCTATACCTACAGTCAAAGTTTTACAAACAGATAATTTATGACTGTTGTCCGTATTTAATTTCTCTTTGAAACAGGCCCATTTTAGTCTCCTTTGTTAGCCCTGATAAGATCCAGTTGGCTAAAACGTCGGTATGGTGTAATCATTCCTTAAATCTACCGATGACATTTTTAATAATGCCACAACATTGCCAAGTTACGCCCTTTCTTCTTCTTCCGCAGACACAGGCACGATTTAGCAATGCGCCTGCAAGATGAGACAAAAATTGTCACAACAAAAAACTTGCCTGTCAATAGCTGTAGCGAGCAGCACATATGAGGAAGCATACATAGCCACCACTTGCAGGTACTTCACCAGAACACACAAGAAGGCGCCTCCTTCAAACCTGGGATAATATAACAAGCTCTTATATACATTCTTATATTGCGAAGTTATTGATTATATATAAATTGTAAAGTCACTGTGCACACACAAGTCATGAGAGTCAGGAGCAAGGAAAGTAATAAACAAGGAAGAGAAAAAGACCTGCACGACAAGGTTTCCACGTGTCGTGATTTGAATCTGTATTAACCACCCGATCATATTTTCCGCTCTCAAAATCTAGAGTAAAAAGTCCAAAAATTAAGAACCAATCAGAAAGCTCCTTTTCTAGTGTCTATAAAGATACTTTTCATTATAAGCAAAAGGGCCTAATCTGTGTTTTTGACGGGAAGGAGTTATTTTATTTCTCTAATACTAGCGATAAATAACAATACATACTTAGTTAGTATAACATCGGATATATTGCTTTATAAATAGGTACAACGCCAGCCTCATAAAAGCTAGTCAATTAAGAGAAAAAATTTTTTTAGTAATATTTCTACATCAGGGAAAACCCCTATGTAATTACTTAAAAATTAATTATATTGACATGCAAGGAAATAGCGCAAGAATAAACATATAGAAAGATAGAGATAAATTGGCCGTTTTATTATCACTTTAAATAATTAAAATCGGTCCAATAATAACATAAATATTAAATAAATAAGATTATTCACTTTGTACAGGCAAGTTATAAAACCGTTTAGATAAGATTCTTTAAAATATTTTTAGACTGCTCTGATTGGTTAGTCGTATCGCTATGAATAGGCGAGGGACATAGGCAGATTGCCCCACTTTTTAAACACAGCAGTACCAAGCAGGTTTGAATCTAGAGCTCAGTTCATGCAAAGTCTTTTGCCGTTCTGACCTGGCGGCATATCTAGGTTCCTTAGACAGCCTGTCAGCTTGTGTATTGTTTGCCTGATGGTAAGAAAGATATGTACATAATATTAATTACATGACTTGTGTATTCTGGAGTGTGTGTTCGGAGATGTGTAGAAAGTGAAACCCGCAGTACATGCGCTGCCATATCGGCCTAGTTGTAAAAGTGTGTAGTTTGAAAATACGACAGGCCAGAAAGTGGAAACAGTTCCGATATTTGCAAATTATGGCACAATTGAGCATTGTAAGTCTGCTAGTGCGTTTGATTGCATATTTTCTTCTGGGGTTACACATTGATCATGTAAGTAAGATAGCATTACAGGAATTGTTGACATGAAGAAATCAAGTTGTCCCTTATGATTATGTACTTAACCCAATCATCGTATGGAGGCAAATCATGGACTAAGGGATATATCCTGGAATAGGTACAGAAAAGAATATTCACATGGAGCTGGCGGAAGTCACAGAAGTTAGTTGTCCTGTGCAACCTGTTAGCACAATAAATGACAGAGGGTAAGTTGTGGTGTTATATGTGTGTGAGTAGATTGATGCAGACACCTATACGGAGGACAATGATCCTTTGTTCCAGGTTCTGTCTCAAAATTACCACAAAAGCTGCACTCACACTTGAGGGATTCTGGTGGTGACAAGAGCTCTGCAGATATTTAGAGCCAGTGCCAGACCTTATTATTCAGGAGCTGCAAGTTGTGTAGTCTTGACGCATGTGTTGAAGATCAGCAGCTTATAGACAGATAAGTGGTGCATAATGACCACTAAATAGCACATTCAAGGAATCACCACAGTTATAAAAACTTTCACACTAAAAGTCCCTTGGATGATTATATCAAGGACCGGTTAGTATATAAGTGACAATAACAAGTTCCATAGACTGAATAGAACAACAAGAAGAACAGAAAGTGCATTGAGTTTATTCTTTGGAACATTATTCCTAAGGAAAAAGATTTTCCAGTTTATTTATTTTAATTTGTAGATATTCTCTCATTTCTTTTGAATATTCCTGCCCAAAACATATTATGGGGCAGGACAATTAAATTGTAAATAATTTTCACTCAGACTTGCTTGATACTTTTATTAAAGTTTAAGTTCTGTGTTGAAATTTATTATTACATTATCTTATTAAAATTACCCCTAGATAACAAGTCAAACTAACTTTTAATCAATAATCTTGGTGGGATCTTGGGAGATAGCAGTTAGGGACTCAGAGTACATCATCATCGTCTCTGAGAACTTACATAGCTTGACCCCACTTTGATGTCTATACACCCTTGCGCTTTTCAGAGAAGGGGGTATTACTTATAAGACCAGTCTCTTATCTGGCACTATCCTGGTATCATCTGATACCCCTATTTGTCCAGGATATTCCATATTTTAGTAAAATCAAACCTCTTATGACACCACGTGCGCTACAATAAACCATTAAACAAAAAACCATAAGGAGGAATTAAACCTGAGATGGTTGTGAATGGCCACAAAAAATTGTAAATGTTGACAAAGTAAAGGTATACATGGGGCTGACGAACTAGTCGTGTAAAATAAAAGTCTACAGAAGTTGCCACTGCAAGAGAAATTGAAGTGCTTAGGTGGAATCTTCCTGCAAGAAGGCTATCTGCAATGGTGGCTCAAAGTTCCTTGTGGGGTGTTGTTGTTGCTGTTTAACTAGGACTGCTGAGCTTCTCACTCATTTGCAGCCAATAACAAGTTGAAGATCTACATCGTAGATCTAGGCTTTTCCTGTGGCTTTTCTGCCATTCCGAAACGTGTTGAGTTGATGTCACGAGCTCCAGTTTCTCCAGCTTGTCTTGCACTTAAAAGATCAATACATCTGGTCCCAAGCCAAGGGGAAGAAATGCATGGCATACTGTGCATTCCACGCCATCTAATTGGGGTATTCAAATATACTTATTACTTACTTAGTCGTTCATCTTCTACCGTGAGTTGTAGAGGTTGGGAAGAGAAAGCGCCATACTATCCTATCGGCTGTCTTCCTCCTTGCCTGATCCGTTCCAGTCCTCGGTCCTTCAGAGATTGTCTAATGTTGTCCTCCCAGCGGACTCTGAGTCGTTCTGGAGGTCTGGATCACTGGCTCTTAGCTTCTCATACCTGCCGTGGCAGCCGATCTTCTCCCATTCTGCAGACTTGACCAAACAATCTTAGTTGAGACTGTTCTACTTGGGTCTGGATGGGTTCGGTTTTTAGGCCTTGACGTATCGTCTGGTTGCAAACCATGTCTCTTTCTTCAAATCATATGTTACATCTGGGACTCAAGTGACTTCTCCAAGCTTATCGTGCAATGCAGTGTTTTCAACATGTTTCACGACAAGGGAAATCCCTGAAAGTGTGTGGAAGATTTCAAGAGTCTATGAGGGTGTAAATAGCCTCACAGACAGAGGTTTATTTCCACTTATGTAAACTGTAGCATTGTCCTTAGCTGGTAGTCATATAAAGATGACTCCAGACATGCTTCCGTGAATCCTTATAAGGTGTAAAACAGAATAGTGATGATGGGAACGAACTCACAAAAGATCAAAATGTGTAAGACATATATATATATATATATATATATATATATATATATATATATATATATATATATATATATATATATATATATATATATATATATATATATACATATATATATATATATATATATATATATATATATATATATATATATATATATATATATATATATATATATATATATATATATATATATATATACTGAAGCACATTATAAACGCACCACAATTATATATACTGATGCCGAAAAGATGGGGAAAAAAGTGTGGGAATGGATTTTCCCCGTGTTTGTCATGAGGTAGAGAGCGAATGGCTGCTGGAATGGAAAGTGCATGATTCAACCCACGGGTTTGTGTACAGACTACATGAAAACAATGAAATTTACACGTACAACACGATTCCCAACAGCTATGACCCTGAAAATGTGTACGCGTTGTGGCAGTATACTCGGTATAAAAAGGCCGTTGAGACAAAACACCCAGTACATGTGCTTGAAATGCCACGACTATCTGAAAACGACCGCCAACGAGCCATTGGTATATTGGAGACCGGATTGAGCTCGCGGGCCATTGCCAGAAGGATGATTTGCCACCACAGCACTATTGTACGTCTCAATGAACGTTACGTAACCACTGGCAGTGCCCGGGATAGACTTCGGAGTGGCCAACCACGAGTTACTACCCCTGAGCAAGATCGTCATATTGTGCTGAGTCACCTAAGGAACCGTTCTCTCCCGGCAAGTCAAACAGCAAGAGCAATAGTGGGTAGACGTGGGCAAGTCTTCGAATGACAGTCATACGACGACTCAGAGATACAGGCCTTACTGCAAGACGACCTTATGTTGGGCCAAACTTGACTCACAGACATCGTCAGCAGCGCCTGCAATGGGAAGAGCAACATGTCAGATGGACTAGACAGCAGTAGAATGCTGTCCTATTCACAGACGAGAGCAGATTCAACATATCCTTTGCTGATGGAGGTAGCAGTATTCACATTTGGGGAGGATTCAGTTTTCACCATCGCTTGCCTCTTCACGTCTTCCGTGGAAATGTTAATGCTGTGACATATCGAGATGAGGTTCTGGATGCATTGGTTGCTCCTGCGTTCACAAATTATCCAGACTTGCAGCTTCTCCATCAGGATAACGCACGTGCGCACACCGCATGCATTACGCAGCAATATCTACAGCAACAGAACATTGTGACGATTGACTGGCCTGCCCTATCACCAGACATGTCCCCTATAGAACATCTGTGGGACGAGCTTGGACGCAGAGTCTACAGGTAAGGTTCTCCAGCTAATCTGCAACAGCTCGAAGCTGCTCTTACACGTGAATGGGACTTGATTCCCCGGAATTTCCTTCAGAGACTTGTGCATTCCATGCGGAGCCGCTGCCAAGCTTGTTTGCAAGCACACGGTGGACATACAAGATACTGAGGATAGTGTGAATGAATTTTTTTATTGGTTGCATTTTTGGTTTTCTTCCTTGCCTGCACAGAATGCAATGAATTTCATAACAATCAAATGTGCAAATTAATGACCATCAGGGATTCATAGGAAAATGAATAAAGATTCCAAATATGTAAACTTATAAACACTTATATTTACATTTCACACTCTGTTCCTGGATTATACAGGTGGTGCGTTTTTAATGGGTCCAGCTTACGCAGTTTTGTGTTGAGAATCACAGTTTACAGCTGAAAGAACATTTGTTTGAACACATCAACACCAGTAGGACAGCTATACAGTCGATGTCAGCTTGACCTGTATTACCGATAGGATGCTGTATCTAGGTCAGCGCTTGTTGACAGTTTTTCGCTGTACAGCCAGTCTTACACAGGACAGTGGTATCAAGTGTAGACAATATCTGGAGCAGTATTGTTGACATTTCTCAACGTACAGAAGAATCACAGTGTTGTTGAACATAAAGTGCATAGTTCATCGTTGGATCTTCATATGCTCAACAGAGAAAAAATTGACAGTGTAATAGTTTAAAATTAAATCTATTACTGAATAAAGTGGCAAGTTATTAGTATTAAAATAAACTGTGCCTGCTTTACAACACTATACCTGCAACACATTCCATTCATGACATAAATTATATTGTATGCTATATGCTATTTATGCTTACATGTTATTTGTTATGTATTAAATTAGTTTATGTTCTGTGTGACTAGTACAAGGTATGCCGAGTGACATTGGTCTGGACTAGTATTCTATAGGTACACATTTTCTTAATTGGAAATTTGTTAGCAACAATTTGCTGCTATTTCTGTTAGTTGTGATGACGTATAGTGGTATACACTGATAGTATAGTACAGATCAGTACTTTATGATTGTTATTGTTATAAAACAAAATGTACAAGACCTTTGTAAGGCTTGTCTCCCAAAGTGATTGGTAAAGGGAAATATTTTTTCCACAGGTACTCAAGTGATCTTTGATTACATTGAGGTATACAAGACCTTTGTAAGGCTTGTCCCCACATTATTTGAGATACAGTTATTGTTGTCCACAGGTACTCAAGTTATCATTGGTTATTATAAACCATACAAGTTTGGACTAAGACTAAGTCTATGGTATAGACTTGTCTCCCATTAAAGTGAAATAGGGTAATTTATTTACTTTTTCAGGTTTCTGATTTAAGAAGACAATATGTCTACATTAGATTATTTCATTGCACAAGGAAAATCTCTTGATAAGACTGGAAAAGACTTAGAACAATGGGCTGTTGCTCAATATGACAAAGCATTAGCTGCAGAAGAGAAAAAAATTGCTGCTGCTGCTGAAGAAAGAAAAGCTGCTGCTGAGGAAAAAAAAGCTGCGGCTGAGGAGAGAAAACTTCAAATAGAAGAAAAAAAAGCTCTGGCTGAAGAAAAAAGATTAGAAAAAGAAGCTGATACTGCTGCTGAACTAAAGAAATTGCAGATGCAAGTGGAGGAAAGGAGATTTGAGGCAGAACAGAGAAAATTGGAAGCTGATGCAGAGCAGAAGAAATTAGAAGTTGCTGCAGAACAGAAAAAATTAGAAGTTGCTGCAGAACAGAAGAAATTAGAAGCTGCTGCAGAACAGAAAAAATTAGAAGTTGCTGCTGCTGCAGAACAGAAAAAAATTAGAAGTTGCTGCTGCTGCAGAACAGAAAAAATTAGAAGCTGCTGCAGAACAGAGAAGATTAGATAGAGAAGCTGAAGAGAGAAAAGCAATAAGAGAACATGAGTTTGAATTAGAGAAATTAAAATTGACATGTATGAGTAATGTTAATCAGGCATCTGGTGGTAATGGTAAACCCTTTGTGTACAAGGTCAAGGTACCAGCGTTTAACCCTACCAGTGATGACATAACATTTTGGCTTTCTAGATTTGAACGGGCTTGTCGATCTCATAATGTTGACAAATCACAGTATGTGAATCAGTTGTCTGAAAATCTAAAAGGGGAGTCCCTAAGTAAGTTATATTTTGTTGAAGAGGCCGACAAAGATAATTATGATGCTGTTAGGGCAGCTTTGATAAAGAGATATCAGCTGTCTGAGGAAGGTTACCGTCTTTTGTTTAAAACAATGAGACCTGAGGTAGGTGTAGAATTCTCAGATTTCATCTCAAAAGCACGAATTACACTTTCACGATGGATTGAATTATCCAAAACAGAGAAAACATTTGATGGTCTTACGGATTTATTGCTAAGAGACAAGGTCATGTCTTCTGTAAATAAATCATTCCTAGAGTTCTTACATGAGCGTAAACCTGGTACAATAAAGCAAATGGAAGAATATTGTGACCAGTATGCCACGGCACACCCTGACATGATTCTTAGTAACTCTAACATTAAAGAGAGTATGCCAGTTGCTTCGGCAACAGAATATAATCAGAATTACTCACACAAATTCCAAGGAGCTAAAAATAAATTTGATAAAAAGGTTAATTGGAATAAGTATCAAAACCAAGATAACCACTCAAATCAGGGTTCTTCTTCGAAGAACTGGAATCGAGCTGATAGTCCTCGACACGCGAGGGGTACCCATAATGTTAGAAATTCTCGGAAAGGGAGTAGCTATAGGAACTACCCAAGTGCTTCATGGAGACAACAGAAACAATATTACAGGGATACTCAATATAACGAGCGTGATGATTATGATCATGAATATTATGATTCAAACCCAAATAGGGGTTATAACAGAGGCAATAATAATTATAGAGCCAATTATAACCGAGGTAGATCACAACACAAAAGACATGGTAAATCTTATTACCAGGCTAACTCTGCACAACAGGAGTTCCACGACACCGATAATCAGAATAATGATAAAAAAGACTCCAACAGTGTAGCAAATTCCGCTTTCGATTTTGCTAGAGCATCTGAGTGTTCGCAATGCAAAACATTATTCGATCCAACCACAGTGTCTACTTTAAGCTGCGGTCACCCGCTTCCCGCTCTCCATGCGTCAATTGCGCATAATGGAAGGGGTGCTCTTGTCTTTAATAGGGGCCTAATAGATGGTACTCCGGTATCAATTCTTTTCGATTCGGGGTGCACTACCATTGGAGTGAGGCAATCACTCGTAAATCCTTCTCGAGCTACAGGCAATATAGTCAAATGTGTAACATTTGGTGGCACATTGGAGAAGTACTCCACTGCCATTATCAATATTGCTACGCCTTTCTTTACAGGAGAGGTGCAAGCATGTCTCTTGCCGAATCCGATCGCTGATCTTATCATCGGTCGCATTCACGGGGTGAAAGAATGCACTCCACAGCAAATTTCTAATTGGGAAAATGTTAATATGCAATCGGCTAATGCAGTAATCACTAGGGCTCAAGCTCTTAATATGCCACAATCTTCACATTCTGAAGATAATGATGCGCAGATCCGAGATGATCCCTTGGAGATTTCCCACGATTCCTTTATCAAACAGCAGGAAGATGATCCTACTCTAAAGAAATTCTTTACTCTGGCAACAAAAGGTGATCCGAATAAGGATACAAATCGTAAATCTTGGATTACGATGAAGAATGGCGTACTTGTACGTATGGTACAAGACTCCGCTAAGTCCATTCATTCTCAAATCCTTGTGCCTAAAAATATGAGAGTTAAAATCTTACAGCACGCTCATGATTCGCAGTGTGCTGGACATATGGGTTTTTCGCGTACTAAAGCTAGAGTTCTTCAATCTTTCTTTTGGCCTGCTGTGAATAAGGACATACGAATCTATTGTCGATCTTGTAAAGTATGTCAAGAGATTAAATCCAGAGGTCCACGCCATGATGCACCTATTCAGGCTGCAGACATTCCCATTCGGCCATTTCAAAAAATGGCGATAGACATCATTGGTCCATTTAAGATAAAGTCTGCGAGAGGACACCAATTTATTTTGACGTGTGTTGATATGTGCACACGTTGGCCGGAGGCTGTTTCTCTAAAGAGCATAACTACTGCTGATGTCGCAGATGCTCTTTGGTTAATATTTTCTCGTCTGGGATTTCCAGCAGAAATATTATCCGACCATGGTACCCAACTCATATCGGATACCATGTCTCAAGTAATGTCGACTCTGAAGATAGAGAGATCGCTGAGTAGTATTTATCATCCTATGTCCAATGGGATGGTGGAACGTTTGAATAGAACTCTGAAAAACCTACTAGGTAAGATAACAGAAGATCATCCTCAGGATTGGGATAGGGTTTTACCCGCGGCTCTCTTTGCATATAGAGAGGTCGCCAACGAACATACAGGATTTTCTCCCTTTGAACTTGTCTTTGGCGCGAAACCGCGAGGTCCTATGTCCTTACTTCATGATCTTATAACTGCTGATAATATTGTCGATGACACAAAATCCTCTTATGAATATGTCATCGCACTTAGACACAAGATTATTGAAGCATGCAAATTGGCAACTGCTTCTTCTGAATTTGCGAAACAGAAGGCAAGGGAATTTGCCAATAAAAAGAGATGTTTGCGTCAACTTTGTCCAGGTGACAAAGCATTTGTCTTGCTACCTTGTAGGGAAAATAGACTTCTCATTTCTTGGAAAGGTCCGTACGATATAATATCAAAAGTTTCCGATGTTGACTATATCGTCGATATTGACGGGAAGCGTAAAACCTTCCACATCAACATGCTCACGGAATTCCATGAACGTCCTGATTATTTACAACCTGTTTTCCAGGCAACGGACGATTTTCCAGTCCAACATGGACAGTACTCATCTCTGTCAGTAATACAGGATGAGGAAACGAGTTTCTCGGATGTAAATTTACCTTTTCCAATGATTCCTCTTCACTCTAATGAATCATGGAAAGATGTTGCAATTTCTCCAGAATTATCTCCAGGAGAGCAGAAACAAGTTTCTACTTTGTTAGAACAATTTCAGGATGTCCTTACTGACATTCCTGGTCAAACTGATGTCATTCAACATGACATTATTCTTACTGACCATAGTCCTATAAGAGTCAGACCGTATCCTATCCCGATACATTTTCAAGCACAGGTAGAGAAAGAGTTAGATGAGATGATAGAGTTAAAAATTATTGAACCATCCACATCAGCATATTCTTCGCCGATGGTTATAGTACGAAAAAAAGACAATAACATACGTCTTTGCGTGGATTATCGCAAATTGAATCAAGTAACTAAATTCGATGCTGAACCTATGCCTTTACTAGAAGAGCTACTTACGAGACTATCGAATTCTCACTTCTTTACTAAACTCGATTTGTCTAAGGGATATTGGCAAGTTCCACTATCCGAACACGCCAAACCGTTTACTGCTTTTTCGACGCCTAGGGGTCTATTCCAATGGAATTTCATGCCTTTCGGTCTTATGAACGCCCCTGCTACATTTGTACGCATGATGCGTCGAATCCTATCTCATCGCTCAGATGTCATTGCGTATCTTGATGACATCTGTCTTTTCAGTGATACTTGGAACGATCACTATAATGGTATAAATGAACTATTGTCTATCTTACGCGAGCATAACCTGACAGCGAAACCATCGAAAGCATGTATTGGTTTTAGCGAAATATCTTTCTTAGGACACCGTGTTGGTCATGGGTTCCTAAAAACAGAAGACCATAATACAAGTAAGATACTTAACATTTCTATTCCTAAGACTAAAAAGCAAGTACGAAGTCTCTTAGGTCTAATACAATTTTATGGACGATTCATCCCGAATCTGTCCTCCATTATGTCACCTCTTTCTTCCTTGCTAAAGAAAGGGTCTCCTAATGTAGTCCATTGGACTCAAGAATGTCAATCCTCTTTGGATAAGGTTAAAACTATGTTTTCTACTTCACCTATCCTAGTATTGCCTTCTAAGGATAAGACATTTATTCTTCGTAGTGACGCTTCATCCACCGGGATTGGAGCTGCACTAATGCAAGAGTACTCTGGAACTCTGCATCCTGTGATGTATATTTCTCGGAAATTAAATGCCGCAGAGAAGAATTACTCGGTCCTAGACCGTGAATTATTGGCTATGGTTTGGTCAATCCTTAAACTGCAAAGATTTCTTCTGGGCGCGCATTTCATTGTGGAAACTGACCAGAAAGCTCTTACGGCTATTCAGAGTAAAAATCTGAAGAGCGCGAGATCAACGCGATACGCGATTGCTCTACAGCCATTTCATTTTTCGGTGCGAGCTATCCGTGGGTCAGAAAATGTGATGGCAGATATTTTGTCTAGATGCCCACATGATTCATAACTGTTATACAACTTTGATACAGTTGTTTCTATGTTGAAATGTGTACACATATGTAATATATCATATATTGATTGTAACACTACTTAGCGGTTCATTGATATTTATTCACCGCTGATCTTTCAATGTTTTTCGTCTTTGATGATCATGATGTTAAGATATCTTAGATGAAATTTATGTATAAACTAATGTGGAAATTGTGTCATTGCTAATATTGTAGTATGCGTTGGTGACACCTCTCTGGAAATATTTATACTTAGAGAAGTACTTTCTCTAAGGTCATAAAACTTATGCTTATCATCTGCGCATTGTATTGGTGCGTTGTGAGCCTATTGTATGTTGCTCCTAGATGGATTTCAAAAAAAAAAATGTACCATTTTTTTTTCCCCGAGGGGTGTGGTAATCTGTTGCGTGCATATTTTGACGCACATATTACAAAAATCGATATGGCTATTTAATATGAAAAAAATATAGACATTCATTCATTTGTGTATGAAAATGCTGTCTATGGTAAAAGCGAGAGAATCCATGTTTGATTCACACTTTTGATTATAGGAGTAATCGTTCTTGATATTGATCCGGCGCATGGATTGCTCTTACGTTTGTACTTATTTTTTTAGGGCCAGAAAATATATTAATTTGCTTATTGTGTTTATGGCCTGAATTCATATGTATTACATATTATTAGTACAAGTAGAATCAGTCCTATATTGTATATTTTGGATGGGTAGGCGGGACTAGATTCTTATTATTCCGGTCTAGCGGAAGTATGAGTTGTCTTGACAAGTCGTGATGAGTTCCGATGTACCGTGATAATGGCGGGTACGCATTTTTCAAAGGGCTGGTAGATTCTTAAGGAAATACGATTCATGGAGTGGTTTTCTGCTAAAGGAGATGGTATCTCTACTATAGTTTATGTAAGAGACTCTCCTAAGATACGGTACAATGTATAATTCGGACTCCATGTATTGCCAGACCCTATTTTGATGATCTCATGTCGATTCGACCTAGATGGAACATTGTGCTTCGTATCGCTAGGGTCGTGTTTTGTATCGACAAAGATGACAGACTTTCCTACAGCGGTTATGGCTACGTGAATTAACCTGATCACCGTAGAGCTGTATGGAAACATTTATGAAATCATTTATATACCCATTATAAATTAACTCTGGCTTATATTCTCCTTCCTATGAATGAGTGAACGACAACTCAGGGAGGCAGCCATGTTAGATTTCGGTCATCATATGTTTTGATCACTGCCAAGAGAACAGATTATTTATCCTATTATCGGACAGTGACAGGGAGATCTCAATCTTGCTAGAAACCCCCTTTCGTGGTTTCATAATATATACTACAAACTATGGACGTCAAGTAACTTTAGTTATTTATCGATCTGCCTTCACTGACGCGTTTAGTCAGATAGGGGGATGCGGCCATAATATATCATGACATTGAACTTTTGATGTACTGCCCATTATTTCTGAATGTGTCATGACTTCAGATCTGCTATGTATACCTACAAATTGACATGTCAACATACCATGATGTACTCGTATGTCCCAGTGTGTACGTCTGAATAAACTGAGTAAACAAAGATTCCAGCAGTCTGCATTGGTGCCTTGTAGACACAAGTGTATGAGTGGTTATATTGGTCAGCACACGAACAGTACACCATTCGCGGTAATCACACTCTACACTTCTACTTCATACATACACCATCCTGCGTCGGTTGAAGTGACCAAGTTTAGGGCCTGCTTCCCCTGGAGCCTTTGCCTTCCCTAACTCAGGACTAGGGTGAGTTACCCATTTACAGCTGGGTAGACTGGAGCATGCCTGATCTCAACAACACACCACTCTTCCTTACAGAGCATACAGACTGACACTTTACAGAGTGGAAAGAAGAAAAGAAACTTTACAATATATATATATATGTATGTGTGTGTGTGTGTGTGCGTGCGTGCGTGCGTGCGTGTCTACACATGGGATTGAAGATAGTCTGAGATGGACCACTTTACAAGCTGTCCGTGCGGGGCACCACAAACGTCTGTGAGACCATACAAGGACCAGTCAGAGAAACACGCAAACTATTGTCACAAAATGGTTTGTGCGCTCTCATGTCCACTCAGGCAGGATTGCATTTTATTCCTGTGACAGTGATATTTTGTTATTTCTCTCTCCTCTACCCTTATTTGTCAACACAGAAAACTCATCCGAAGATCAATGTTTACATAACTTTCACACTTCAATTCACCTCAATTCGCCGGTCCATCCCTGAGGGACTAATTGGATCACAAAAACGTGACGGTCCCACATTTGATCACAGGTGAAAGGTTAATGACGGTGTTTGCACAAGATGGGAGTAATCCTTTACAATTCTTCAGATTAATAGACTTGCATATTGGAGGTGCGGATAAACCACGAAAAGTCCAGACAAGATGGCCGAATTGCGCCGAGTCATAGTCTGATAACGAGGGTTGAATTACGTGGGATAGGCAAGTCAGATAATCCCCTAATCTGGGAGATGTGTTGAAGTGTGAGAGACGTAACTTGACCAAGTAATAATCGGATGTTTTACAACCCAGTTTTAGAAAAGATGTGCACTTGACGAGTGTCATCAATAAAATTGATTGCCATTAAATTTAAACGTTTCAAATAAGATGTTTTTTTACAACCCAGCTGATAAACGTTTTTTGAAATTTTGCACTAGCGAGTCATGAATAAAACATAAAATTTAAACGCGTCGATACTTTGGGAGTTTGCGTCGAATGGGAGTTTGTCCCAACAGCCCGGAAAAGCGGGGGCAGAAAACCTAAAATATAATCTGACAATTTTTGCAAGTCTAGTTCACTGTGAGAATCGCTTGCCAAGACGACAACCAGGCCTGCCAGAGTGAAGAATAGATCAGATTTCCATTATCAGGACCGGACTTTGACAATAGAAAACTCTACTATTTTAACAAGGAAAACCGGAATCTGAGGAAAGTGAAACAAGGAGTCAAAGTAAGAATTCATTGTTAAAGTAGCAACCAGTAAAAACACGTGTAAAAGGCCTATTCCTGTGCGTTTATTTCTCTGAGCAAAACAGTCTGTGAGCCAAGATTGGCGTAAGTTGTACATTTTACATTCTATATTTTTCATTACTAACATGTGAACTAATATGTATATATCGCCATGTGATAATTAATAAGTGAAAATTGCTAGTGGATGTCCAAGTCACTTGAGGCTGGCAACATCAACATATATAATGATGATTTCATGAACCACCACTGCAAGGGCTGGTGACTGCTTTATTGCTAGTTTCTTAAAGAGAACTAAAAGCATAGATAGTCCCAAGTTCCATATGGAGCAGGCAGGAAAAGATGAAAGAAACGATGTACAATCTAATTATAATATTTACAGTTTTAAACCAGTGTAAATGTCTACGTAAACATATTCACTGGAAAATTAATAAAAGGTTTCGAATTGCAAAAATGATTCTTACAGTTTTCTCTCAAAGGATTAAGCTCAGTTCTCATCTAGGGTATAGTCTGAGGTAGATCGGATGGTGGAGACACATAAGTATGTGTCTGGAAACTCAATCCTCAGAGGGTATTCGTTTCTCTTCTTTTACCATACTAGTTGGTGGTACCAGCTGAGGGTACTAATCTCTGAAACAAAGTGAGAGTAGAAGTGGACTGACGTCTAGCTAGACTCCATCATCAGAGGGTCTTAGATGTATATGGCAAGTGTCTAGGGTATGTATGTATTTTATGTGAGGAATGAATACATATAAACAGAACTGTAATTCAACAAAATGTAAGTAAATAAAACTGGTGGGAACGTTTTGGTACATATATATATGGGAATAAATATAAAATTTATTGTCCCGAACCTCAATCTTTTGGAACAGGACTTGTTAAAATCATAAAATGTTTATTTACAGTTTTTAAATAAATAAGATGGAACTCTGTCCATGAAGTGTAACAAAATAAAATTGTCACTATAATGAGTACCCCACTGTCTAATTTTTAATGCTTGATATTACAATAGTCAGTTATTTGAGCGTTTGTTTTCTTCATCATTCCCCAGGAAATTCTTTTTGTTGTGGTGGTTTAAATTGAGAGGAACTGTCATGTGCCCGTAGTGAGGGACTTAGCTATTAAGCCTGTCTGATGTCATGGGCTCCAGACTATGTATATGGTCACTCAGATGGTGCTGCTTTCTGGAGGAAGATATGGCCTGTAGCTCAAAGTATATTGTGAGCCTTCACTGCCCACCATTTCTGTCTTCTCCAGGTTGTCTGTAGCACTTTTTACTGGTAATACAACCCTGAAATGAGAAGGAAAGTTTCCTCCCCTTTATAGCCTGTCTATAACAATTCCACAACTAATCAATGGTAATCTTACCTGGGGTCAGCCATGTGTGCTGACCATATGCACCAAACCCTATATTTCTTTGACTACACTCAGTCCTGTGTTTTCATTCTTTTTTTCATATAGCATTAAAGCCACTATTCCTTTAGCATTGCTTGTCTTCCACATAATCAGCAGGGATGTACAAATATATCTTGTGACCTGTTAATGACTTCTTTCAAACATTCTATGTATAGTGTCACATGTTATTTGAACATTTTGTCACTCCAGAAACCACTACCAATTTATTTTCCCCCTGGACTTACAGTCGCAAAATTTTATAGCAAACTTACAAACACATTTATTTTCACTTCCCAATTGCAATATCAATTTTATTACCACGGCACTATGGCACAAAATTTGTAAGGCCACTAGCAAAACAGTGTTTACACATTTCACTCCGAAAAAGACTGCATTCCTACCTAGGACGTCGTAACCTGAACCATCTCCCAATTAGCAGTATCGAAATAAAATGTATCGGCATACACATCGAGCCTGATACTTGATAAGGAAATATACAAATAAAAGCATTTATCTTACCTCAAGTAAAGAATAATACACAGGCACAAAGTTGACTAGCAGTAAATAGGTTTTTCTGACTGCTTTTCTTGTCCAGACGGCGAAAGCTTGGTCACAAGGCTTTCCCGCTGATCTCAACTTGAGATGGCTTTCAAATTCAAATGGTCTGATCTTACAAGGAGGTGTTAATTTTTATTACCCTACCCTCTAACCAATCAAAAAGCGAGTCCAAATTTTAACTATTTTTGGACTATAAACTTTGAGCACTTGTAAGTATGTTCGTTCGTCTGATTATCTTTGTGTATTTTATGTCTCCGTTGTTTATGGACCGATTTCCAATATTAAAAGTGATAATTACACGGCCAACTGACCTCTATCGTTCTATCTAATTTTTCTTTGTTTATTCCTTAACAGTATCATCTGGGTACTTTTTTGTAATTAATTGTAGTTCTAACCTGATCTAAAATATCAGTAAATTAAATTTTTCTAGGTCAAGATAATTTTATTAAGTGGGAATCTTTAGGTTAATATATTAATCAATATCAGCGCTATAATTCAAGATATCCCTTTCTTTCTAACTCCCTTTAGATATTGAGAAATAAATTATTTAATTTTTGTCAAAACACTGAATCGGCATTTTTGCCACTACAACCAAGATTTCTTGTCTCTACCAAATACGAGGTAACAATTTGATTGGTTGTTAATTTTGGCTACGTCCGTTAATAAATATTGGGAAGGGTAGTGTGTTTTCTGGGGGTAGTAACTTTAAACGGGTGGTAGTAGAAAAATTCAAATTCTCTAGTTAAATTTTTAGCGGTAAATGGACTTTGCCCCTCAGACAAATTTCAAATATAGTTATTTATAGACTGTAAAAATGCGTTAACTAGGTTATTAAGCGGGAAATTATTTGAGCGTGGGGTACACAGATCCATTTCACTACACCATCACACGATGATGAGTATTTTTTGTTAAAGATTATTCAATTTTTTAAACTGTCAGAACTTAGTTGATTATTAAATCTGTTATTTGTAAAAAATATACATTTAATGTCGATTTAGTCATTTTGAATGTACTGCATGTTTGTCTCAGCCAAGTTAATAAATACACTTTAAACAGAGCTATACTAATAAGAGGAATCTCGGTGCATTTACACCAGCTGGGGGCTTGAACGAGCTGAAATTAATAATTGCTTAATTCTTCATAAAAGGCGTCGCATCAGATATAAGTTAACAATTGCCCTGCCCCACGCAGCATTGTTCATGACTTCTGAAATATCTTATAATTACTCCCTTGAGATAGAAGCATCATTATTCTTCTATCTACAACTCTGCCAAGAGTAATCTCGTGCGAAGGTAGACACATTTGAAGATCCAGATTAGATACTCTTGAGTTTTGGCCACATTGCACCATTACTGCAAAGTAGGGGAGGCAATTCCGTGACAATTATGACCACGTCTCAGGAATAGACAATCCGTAAAGGAACAGTCAAATAAACACGTGAAAGAGTGGACCACAAATTCGCTAGTCAACTTACTTACTTAGTCGTTCCCCTCCACCGTGAGGTGTAGAGGTTTCGAAGAGAGAGCGCCAGATTATCCTATCGGTACGCTAGTCAAACCGTGTCCAAAAGTGAACTAGTAAAGATCTTCACAGAAGCACAGACAAATGTGGATACAAATAATAAAGCGCTCAAACTAGGGGCACCTAAGTTACCGCACGAATAATAGAGAGACGGAGTAGAGAGACAGGCGGAGCAAAGGATTAGCTGAACATTCTGAATTTTAGTCAATTGGTGAAGGGTCAAAGTTCTCCGCTGTACCATTATTTGTGAAAAGTGACCCACGGTGTTTATTAGGACATAAACAACGGTGTTTATTATCAGTAACATTTCTCACTTTTTAAAAGTCGGCTAGGTCACTTTACCTGTTGACATGTTGGTTCCAACCTTCATCATACTGTCTGCTGAGCAACTCCTGTGGGCTACCATTGAAACATGCATCAGCTCTATCTATAATTTATGCAGCTCGATATGTGGTATATGTGTAATCTTAATGTCTTAAATGATTTTACCATACTGTGTCTTTAGCTAGTATGTATTTGTAGGACAGGTCAGTATAGTCATTCTGAACCTCAACTTAAGATCCAATCAAACCAAACCAAAACCTCTACTTACACACAGTGAACAGATATTTAATACTTTACGCAGACAAATAAACGCTATTTATTCAGACTAGACGCACAGTCCAGAACAAATCTTCTTAAATGTGACATTTCAGGTGATCGTTCTTGAATGCTTAATGACACTACTTAATGTCTGCCTCTCTTTACGCCCCCATAGTATTACTTCCTGTCTAGGTGGTCTTTCTCTCAGAAGAACTGTCGTATGGGAATAAGTTATTTGTTTTTACCTTCTGCATTGAATATCAATATTGTCCTTGAAGTTTCATTGAACATATTCTTGTATGTCTTCTTTAATTTGTCTCTTTCAGTGGCGTTTTCGCTATTTTTCAGACGATTTTGTCCATTGTATCATGTAATGTTTCTCCTAGCAAGTTCGAGTGCTCAAAAGCGAAATAAAAAGCTTAATTTCACCTTTCTAGTCATCAAGAAGTGTTGTCTGAATTTTGTCAAGCTAAAAATCAATACGCAACTAAGATGTAGTTTGGATAACAGTGAAAGCTATACCCTTCTTTTTTCTAGCTAGTCAAGAAATGCAGCTCGAACAAGCGAGAACTCGTCTGTCGTTCCTGTCACGAAAAAGGCACCAGCAGGCGTGAAACCTCTTCGAGTTGTCTGTCCGTGCTGTCAGATGACATAATCCTGTCGGATAGGTTAATCACAATTGTTAGGGATTCATAGTGTTGCTAGTTTATCCTTGAGAACAATGTCAGCTGCACTTGACAGGGGACCCGAGGATCGAATGAACGTTTGGCAAAGAATGGAATGCTGATTAATATCACGTAGACAAGAATACCGTGTGCTGCTTTAATATTTTTGTCAAATTCTTCATCAGCTCCTATTGCTGTTGTCTAACTGTTTTTGTTATGTATATATATATATATATATATATATATATATATATATATATATATATATATATATATATATATATGTGTGTGTGTGTGTGTGCGTGTGTGCGTGCGTGAGTGTGTTTGTGTGTGCGTGCGCGGGTACCTGAGTGACTTTCTATCGTTGTTTACTATGTATATCTATCATGAGATAGCATATGAGAATGGAAAAAAAAATCAAGTCCAAACAAAAATAAGAATCGTCACCTTAAATGTCAAGTCAGTTTTATTTCATAGCTCTGAAACATGGAGAACTACACAAACAACAACCAAAAAGTTAACAGACTGTCATCATTGTGCAAAACAGAAAGATTGAAACGGCACGAATAAGGTCATCAATCTAGAATTGATGACAAGAACCAAGCAAGTGGCAGTGGGAAAATAGATTAGAAGAAGACGCTGCAGACATGTATTCACACACTGGAGAAAACTGGTGAGAGCATTACCAAACAGTCCTAATTCTTGAATCCCCTGGCTACAAGAAGTTTACACCGTAAAACACATGGAGAAGAAAACTGGTGAGAGCATTACCAAACAGTCCTAAGTCTGGAATCCCCTGGCTACAAGAAGTTTACACCGTAAAACACATGGAGAAGAAAACTGGAGACAGAAATGAAATTGATGAGGAAGACACGAAAAGACCTTGAGCTGAAGACTGTGACATACGTCTAGTTATGACAAGTGAATTTCCCTGATTCGAAGGATGATAACAGAATATTGGCCTCTCATAACTTTAGAACCCCTGAACATTTGTTGTAACTTTCATCAGCCTGTGGCATTTAAACGTGGGCTCATTAAGTATGCACGAGCGCAGAGTAGAATCTTTACCACGTTGGATCATTAAATATGTGAACTGCTACCTTCTGTGCATTTTGAGATCGCACGGCCTTCAAGGAGAAGGTAAACCCCTGGAGCAATTATAGGAAGTTATTTACTTACTTCGCCAGTCCCCTATGCCTAGCGAGGGCGTTGCCAGAAGAGCACTCCTGTCTCTAGAGCGAGTATATGCCAGCATTTAGCTACAACCTTCGTTAGTACCTACCTTAGGGGTGGTGCCAGAATCAAACGAAGCCGCGCTTGAGATCTGAGACACTGAAGGCTCTCAGAAGTAGACGGAGCAACGTCTCGCAAGAATTTCGCATCTTCATGCGAACCGTTAAACCGCTCGCAAGATGGACACGAACAGGAGAGACGGAACGCTCAGCGTAGCGGGTAACAACCGGGTACGATCGGCGGCAGAATTTCAATTTCTCCTGTGATGAAGAAAAGTGTGAAAATCTAACACGTCCCATTTAAGTTACATTCCTAATAGTATAAATAAAGAACCCCGAAAACTGCATTTTATTATTCGTTCTGACGGAATTCTAAGATTCACTAGCATATAGTTGGATTCCTGCTAGATTTCATCTAAATTTTTGGCTATTGGAGTGAATTCTTTTCTGTGCAGACGGTAATTTATACATTAGCTTCGAGTGATCAGTGGTCTAGTTATTTCATTTTTTATTTCACTGGATTGTGGTGTAAATTTAACCTTATTAATAAACCCATTTTCAAAGTTCTAGTGCAAACTAAATGTTACATCTATAAGTTAATTTCCTAATACAATAGCCGCGTAAATTAATTTTGCAGTCGTTAAGGGTAATTATAAACTTTAATACAGTATAGTTTCACTGTATAGATAGTACAAAAAAACCAAAAAAACAAACAACCCCCGCTTTTTAAATATTACCTTCACGGGGACAACACAACACCCCACACACACTCACACACACACAATCTCAACTAACGGCACTGAATTTATTAATGGTACAAAACGCGAATACCAACCACCCGGGCCCCAAAAAAATAGTCCTAACATCCATTTAAATATTATCGCGTGTTTTAAACCTTTAACCATGATTTAACACTCCCCACCCACAACCTCACAAATACATGATTTTCCATTGCACCCCAGACAACCACCATCTTTCGAACCCTCAATTGCATTTACCATTAAAGCAGCTAAATGCATTAAGCAGCCCTCACCCCAGCACCAACAATATACCATCAACAAGTGATGCCGACACTGCAGTTCACAACCTATACCCACCCCCCACACCGAAACTCACAACAACCACCCCCCCCAACAACGCCCAACCCCCAACACCTTTGTCGGCGGAACCCACGCCACCCAGTGAGCAGGCATCTGAAGTTTACAGCACAACACACAACCCCGATCCAAACTAAACCCTGGTATCACCAATCCCCACCCGCCGACCAAACCATTACAACGTTGTTCAATCCCCACCAATTATGGCAACAGTTAGTTAGTGATGGATAGTTTTAGTCAGAGTGTCAGTTAAGCAGGGCTACACCGCACTACAACAGTCCAGACATATAGGACTAGACCGTATTTTCTCAGTTATAAACACTTTGTCGATTCAGGTAAGTGGATTTAAAAACCCCGTTGCCGTAAGCTAATAGACAAATATACTGCCACAAAGGACATATAGCCAAAAGGCTTCAGAGCTGCTTGCTGCTACTAACCAAGCTTTTCCCCCCCACACCACGACCCCCCAAAAACAGACCTAAGCCATCCGCCTCCAAAGCACCGTCCACCCCTCCCAGGGTCAGAACCCCCGTGACCCATGCAAGTACGACAAACGCCCCACCCAATCCGATCACCCGCCCCCCATGCGACCGCAACCCAAACCCCCCACCCACCAACAACCAGACGTCCAACCCCAACAATTGTAAAATCCACCAATATCCCTGCAAACAATAATAAAGCAACCCCCAAAGGTCTCCCCCCTAAACCCCCCCAACATCCCACGCCCCCGCCCCCATAAAACCACAAAACCCCCAACGAGTTAAGAACCACTCCCCTACCCAGTTCCAAATCAACCCCCTTGTTGCCTATCAATACGCCCGCCTACAATCCCACCGCCACTCACTAGAGTGCCCACCCCTCGTTACTGTACATTTGTGAAGAAGAACCCTTTACAACAGAATTACCCCCCCCCCCCCCCCCAAACAGCCAAGCACCCCCAGCAACCCCACCCTCCCCCAACCCACCCACCCCCCACAACCACACCCCTAACCCCCCCCGTCCTTCCGGCTAAAGGCTCCCCCCCCCCAAGGGAGTCGGCGAGGCCCCCCCCCCACCCCAGGACCCCCCCCCCCCCCCCCCCCACCACCCCCCCCCCCCCCCCCCCCCCCCCCCCCCCTTGAAGAAGAACTTACCTCCGTGTTTTGTAGTTTGTGACATTACGGCAAAAGAAAGTTATCTCCACCAGCTGTGCCAATCTTAGAAACCACACCATGCCTCACACCTAGCCAAGTGCCTGTGCCATTCATTAGGAACTTTATATAAAACCAACAGTAGCCTTTACACTTCACCGTCTGGCGATTTTTTTAGACTATTTGCTACCAGCCCACCTCGTTAAATCTGGGGCCTGACACAGAAGAAAAAGACAATTTCCATTGTTCTACGGTATTATCTGCTGTTGTAAAAATTCCTATGAAGTGCCAGAATTCACAATTTGATAAGTCTGTGTGTGTGACTGTGTGCTGGCCAGCCCAAGCGTGTTTTTTTTTAATGAAAGGAGATTTAATCTTTTTTACCATTATAATTAGTTCGACCTAGTATTAAGGTGTACTGTATTCATTGTACGGGATTTCTCCTAGCGGGATTGTTTAACTGTGTGCATTTCCCCCTCCCGTAAAATTTGTTGAATAAAGGGAAACATTTGAGAACCCTAGCTTTTCCTCTACCCCTTATTACTGTAACCCCTTGTCTCAGAGTAATAAATTTACCGTTGGGTTAAATTGCCTATCTCCGATCAGCATCACCCCCCCCCCCCCCCCCCCCCCCCGCCTGTCTTTGGGACCGGTTCTTTTCTGTTAGTAAATACAAGCGGGAAAGGTGTATGGGGTACTTCTCCTCAAAACTCCCTCCCTCCCTCCTGTCATGTTGTATTTTGTAACCTTTGATTTCTTCATGTAAATTGATAATTGTTTGTGACTTGATTTTTTTATGCTAAATAAAAGTAATAAAACTTTTAGCATTTGTGTTGGCAGCCCAAAACCCAACTTACCCATATTCGTTATCGTAGTCTGTATTCACGTACGTTGTGTGTCAGAATCACCAAATCGGTGTGTGCACCTGAGTGACTGGAGACTGGCAAACAATTGTTTGTTCAGAAGAATGGTAGGAGTAGTGTTGAGAGACAAATATTGTCGTACATGAGACTGTCCTTACTCTTCCCAGCACTTGTGAATCAAGTATCTTTCTTTCCTAAATCATTATTCTCGCAGAGCCTTCACTATCATTCTACACTCTAACGGGACCACTATCCACCAGAATTCTCTCAAAAAAATTTACGACAAAGACACGTGACAGAAAGACATGGCATACGTCTGTTTAAGGCCTATGACACTTGGCGATCTGAAAGTGGTGAATGAATATCTAACAATGACAATATGATCGGCATACAGCTAGCTGATAAAGGTGAGAATAACACTGGCTAACAAAAAAATTTTTTTTTTCTTTCTCTAACATTTCTATGTTTTTCTGGTCAATTTTAATGCGCTGTTTTTAAATCTGCAAACCGTTTTTCTCTATCAGGTCGGGATCTCTAGAAATACGCAATTGAAGTTTTTTAACAACGCATACAGTATAACAACATCATTTGTACAAGAAGTATAACAGTTATGTAGGCTTGAATTTCTTTGCAGTCGACTTTCGTCGGTGAATGGCATGTGGTACATCGCGATGAAGCATCCAACAATAATCGGCAAGCATGGTCACACTCCACTGTCCTTGATAACGTGACTCCATTACGGCGATATCTTGATGGAATCGTTCTCCATGTTCATCGCTGACTTCGCCAAGGTTGTCAGGGAAAAAGTCAAGATGCGAATCGAGCAAATGGATTTTGAGGGACATGTTACAGCCCATAATTCTGTATGCATCTATGCACTGCTTAACAATATGCACATAGTCGACAGATTTGTGATTTCCCAGAAAGTTATAGACGATCGATTTGAATGCCATCCATGCGCGAAGTTCACTACCATGTAACAAGTTCTCGAATTGTTTGTCTGCAATAACTTTCCTAATCTGAGGTCCTACAAAGATACCTTCCTTTATCTTTGCATCGCTAATTTGCGGAAACTTTTCTCGAAGATAAGTGAAAGCTTTGCTCGTTTTATCTAACGCTTTTACGAAATTCTTCATGAGCCCCAACTTTATATGTAACGGTGGTAAAATGATGCTGTCTTTGTTAACTAATGGCTCGTGTATTACATTTTTATGCCCGAGCTGCATACGATCCCTGATAGGCCACACCTTTCTTGCATAATGTTCCTGTCTGTTGCGGCTGTCCCATTCATATAGGAAGCAACAACATTTAGTATACCCAGTCTGCATGCCCGTGAGAATTGCAATGACCTTTAGGTCTCCACAAATCCGCCATTGGTAGTCATTGTACTTTATTTTTGCCAAAAGTATAGCCATATTGTCATAAGTTTCTTTCATATGAACAGAGTAAGCGACTGGAATTGATGAAAATAAATTTCCATTATGCAATAACACGGCTTTTAGACTAGTCTTGGAAGAGTCGATGAAAAGTCGCCATTCGTTGACTATGTGCTCATGACCGAGGTGCACCATTAGACCTTTTACATCTTTGCAATAGCAAATGTCATCATTCATCTCAAAGTATTGAACAAGTTCTCTGTGTCTATGACGAAATGTAGATATCGGAGTATTGGGCGCTAAAAGATTCCATTCTTTGAGTCGCGAACCGAGTAATTCCGCTTGTCCTTTGGTGAGAGCGAGATCACGTATTAGATCTGAAAGTTCTGAATGGTTAATTAAGTGAACACCATCATTCACCGGTATATAATCCGAGTCAGAATTAGTTTCTAAAGCAGGTAAACTATCACTTTCTGATGGTTCATTCATGTCCAACGGATATTGTTCTGGTGGAACTGGGATCGGACACGTGATTGGATCATGAGGCACTGGTTTCGAAACCGATTCAATATTTGGATAAACCACAGACTTTCTAGTTTTAAAAGTGAAACCATAGATATTTGTCAAGCAGAAGTAACAATCAGTAGCGTGATTTGGCGGTTCATGCCATATTACTGGCACTCCAAAAGGCATCGACTTATGCTTCGGCGATTTTCGTAACAAACCTGCCAATGTATTTGTACAAGTCGAACAAACTGCATTTGGCATCCAAGATTTATTTGCATCATCAACTTTCGAATCGAAATAAAGTTCATATGCTTTCTTTAGCAATGTTGTAAAGTTTTTCTGGTGAACACGATCGGTAAAATATCCGCACACGTAACAGAACAGATCAGCCGAATTTCTACAACTTCTAGAAGCCATATTTCACTCAGAATTATTTCAAAAAACAGTAACTATTTGAAATATAACGTAACATATGTCATGCATCTTTTAGCAGTATAAAAAGTAGAATTATTTTGCATTTTATTAATTTTTAAAAAGTTATATAGTAAAAATGAAACGGAGCAAATAACGGTTTCCCAAAAATATATTTATTCACAAATATCTTAAGAACCTGACGTGATAGAGATAAACGGATTTCAAATTTGAAATCAGCGCAAGAAACTGACCTAAGAACACTTATTCTTATATAAGAAAGAAAAATGTTGTTTGTCAGTGTAATCAAACAAGTTTACTACACGAATGGTAAGCAGATAACATAATTATTGTAAATCAAGATCCTGGTCACAGCTGAAATCTTGGCTGATCCGGAAATCTCATTTGTGCACTATCTGTTGCACAATATAATTCTTCACCATTCTCTGTCAGATATCTCAGATATTATAGAAACTGACAAACGTAGCGGATACGACCAAGGATGTTAAAACGAAAGTATTATAAAGGCAGTGGTAAAACAAGAACGAATTAGATAAAATAATGAAGGCAAGTGAAGAACGTTGAATGAAAATTTATTTAATACTTTTATTCAGGGCAAAAAAAAAAAAAAAAAAAAAGAACCGTACTAGAACACAGACAGAGAACTACTGTTGTACCTATAAAGAAGAAACCAGAAAACAAAATCCCCCTTAAATGCATTAATCTGTGTAAAGTTTCTTTTCTTCTTTCCACTCTGTAAAGTGTCAGTCGGTATGCTCTGTAAGGAAGAGTGGTGTGTTGTTGAGATCAGGCATGCTCCAGTCTACCCAGCTGTAAATGAGTAACTCACCCTAGTCCTGAGTTAGGGAAGGCAAAGGCTCCAGGGGAAGCAGGCCCTAAACTTGGTCACTCCAACCGACGCAGGATGGTGTATGTATGAAGTAGAAGTGTAGAGTGTGATTACCGCGAATGGTGTACTGTTCGTGTGCTGACCAATATAACCACTCATACACATGTGTCTACAAGGCACCAATGCAGACTGCTGGAATCTTTGTTTACTCAATTTATTCAGACGTACACACTGGGACATACGAGTACATCATGGTATGTTGACATATCAATTTGTAGGTATACATAGCAGATCTGAAGTCATGACACATTCAGAAATAATGGGCAGTACATCAAAAGTTCAATGTCATGATATATTATGGCCGCATTCCCCTATCTGACTAAACGCGTCAGTGAAGGCAGATCGGTAAATAACTAAGGTTACTTGACGTCCATAGTTTGTAGCATATATTATGAAACCACGAAAGAGGGGGTTTCTAGCAAGATTGAGATCTCCCTGTCACTGTCCGATAATAGGATAAATAATCTGTTCTCTTGGCAGTGATCAAAACATATGATGACCGAAATCTAACATGGCCGCCTCCCTGAGTTGTCGTTCACTCATTCATAGGAAGGAGAATATAAGCCAGAGTTAATTTATAATGGGTATATAAATGATTTCATAAATGTTCCCATACATCTCTACGATGATCAGGTTAATTCACGTAGCCATAACCGCTGTAGGAAAGTCTGTCATCTTTGTCGATACAAAACACGACCCTAGCGATACGAAGCACAATGTTCCATCTAGGTCGAATCGACATGAGATCATCAAAATAGGGTCTGGCAATACATGGAGTCCGAATTATACATTGTACCGTACCTTAGGAGAGTCTCTAACATACTATAGTAGAGATATCATCTCCTTTAGAAGAAAACCACTTCATGAATTATATTTCCTTAACAATCTACCAGCCCTTTGAAAAGTGCGTACCAGCCATTATCACGGTACATCGGAACTCCTCACGACTTGTCAAGACAACTCATACTTCCGCTAGACCGGAATAATAAGAATCTAGTCCCGCCTACCCATCCAAAATATACAATATAGGACTGATTCTACTTGTACTAATAATATGTAATACATATGAATTCAGGCCATAAACATAATAAGCAAATTAATATATTTTCTGGCCCTAAAAAATAAGTACAAACGTAAGAGCAATCCATGCGCCGGATCAATATCAAGAACGATTACTCCTATAATCAAAAGTGTGAATCAAACATGGATTCTCTCGCTTTTACCATAGACAGCATTTTCATACACAAATGAATGAATGTCTATATTTTTTTCATATTAAATAGCCATATCGATTTTTGTAATATGTGCGTCAAAATATGCACGCAACAGATTACCACACCCCTCGGGAAAAAAAAATGGTACATTTTTTTTTTTGAAATCCATCTAGGAGCAACATACAATAGGCTAACAACGCACCAATACAATGCGCAGATGATAAGCATAAGTTTTATGACCTTAGAGAAAGTACTTCTCTAAGTATAAATATTTCCAGAGAGGTGTCACCAACGCATACTACAATATTAGCAATGACACAATTTCCACATTAGTTTATACATAAATTTCATCTAAGATATCTTAACATCATGATCATCAAAGACGAAAAAACATTGAAAGATCAGCGGTGAATAAATATCAATGAACCGCTAAGTAGTGTTACAATCAATATATGATATATTACATATGTGTACACATTTCAACATAGAAACAACTGTATCAAAGTTGTATAACAGTTATGAATCATGTGGGCATCTAGACAAAATATCTGCCATCACATTTTCTGACCCACGGATTCCTCGCACCGAAAAATGAAATGGCTGTAGAGCAATCGCGTATCGCGTTGATCTCGCGCTCTTCAGATTTTTACTCTGAATAGCCGTAAGAGCTTTCTGGTCAGTTTCCACAATGAAATGCGCGCCCAGAAGAAATCTTTGCAGTTTAAGGATTGACCAAACCATAGCCAATAATTCACGGTCTAGGACCGAGTAATTCTTCTCTGCGGCATTTAATTTCCGAGAAATATACATCACAGGATGCAGAGTTCCAGAGTACTCTTGCATTAGTGCAGCTCCAATCCCGGTGGATGAAGCGTCCTACGAAGAATAAATGTCTTATCCTTAGAAGGCAATACTAGGATAGGTGAAGTAGAAAACATAGTTTTAACCTTATCCAAAGAGGATTGACATTCTTGAGTCCAATGGACTACATTAGGAGACCCTTTCTTTAGCAAGGAAGAAAGAGGTGACATAATGGAGGACAGATTCGGGATGAATCGTCCATAAAATTGTATTAGACCTAAGAGACTTCGTACTTGCTTTTTAGTCTTAGGAATAGAAATGTTAAGTATCTTACTTGTATTATGGTCTTCTGTTTTTAGGAACCCATGACTAACACGGTGTCCTAAGAAAGATATTTCGCTAAAACCAATACATGCTTTCGATGGTTTCGCTGTCAGGTTATGCTCGCGTAAGATAGACAATAGTTCATTTATACCATTATAGTGATCGTTCCAAGTATCACTGAAAAGACAGATGTCATCAAGATACGCAATGACATCTGAGCGATGAGATAGGATTCGACGCATCATGCGTACAAATGTTGCAGGGGCGTTCATAAGACCGAAAGGCATGAAATTCCATTTGAATAGACCCCTAGGCGTCGAAAAAGCAGTAAACGGTTTGGCGTGTTCGGATAGTGGAACTTGCCAATATCCCTTAGACAAATCGAGTTTAGTAAAGAAGTGAGAATTCGATAGTCTCGTAAGTAGCTCTTCTAGTAAAGGCATAGGTTCAGCATCGAATTTAGTTACTTGATTCAATTTGCGATAATCCACGCAAAGACGTATGTTATTGTCTTTTTTTCGTACTATAACCATCGGCGAAGAATATGCTGATGTGGATGGTTCAATAATTTTTAACTCTATCATCTCATCTAACTCTTTCTCTACCTGTGCTTGAAAATGTATCGGGATAGGATACGGTCTGACTCTTATAGGACTATGGTCAGTAAGAATAATGTCATGTTGAATGACATCAGTTTGACCAGGAATGTCAGTAAGGACATCCTGAAATTGTTCTAACATAGTAGAAACTTGTTTCTGCTCTCCTGGAGATAATTCTGGAGAAATTGCAACATCTTTCCATGATTCATTAGAGTGAAGAGGAATCATTGGAAAAGGTAAATTTACATCCGAGAAACTCGTTTCCTCATCCTGTATTACTGACAGAGATGAGTACTGTCCATGTTGGACTGGAAAATCGTCCATTGCCTGGAAAACAGGTTGTAAATAATCAGGACGTTCATGGAATTCCGTGAGCATGTTGATGTGGAAGGTTTTACGCTTCCCGTCAATATCGACTATATAGTCAACATCGGAAACTTTTGATATTATATCGTACGGACCTTTCCAAGAAATGAGAAGTCTATTTTCCCTACAAGGTAGCAAGACAAATGCTTTGTCACCTGGACAAAGTTGTCGCAAACATCTCTTTTTATTGGCAAATTCCCTTGCCTTCTGTTTCGCAAATTCAGAAGAAGCAGTTGCCAATTTGCATGCTTCAATAATCTTGTGTCTAAGTGCGATGACATATTCATAAGAGGATTTTGTGTCATCGACAATATTATCAGCAGTTATAAGATCATGAAGTAAGGACATAGGACCTCGCGGTTTCGCGCCAAAGACAAGTTCAAAGGGAGAAAATCCTGTATGTTCGTTGGCGACCTCTCTATATGCAAAGAGAGCCGCGGGTAAAACCCTATCCCAATCCTGAGGATGATCTTCTGTTATCTTACCTAGTAGGTTTTTCAGAGTTCTATTCAAACGTTCCACCATCCCATTGGACATAGGATGATAAATACTACTCAGCGATCTCTCTATCTTCAGAGTCGACATTACTTGAGACATGGTATCCGATATGAGTTGGGTACCATGGTCGGATAATATTTCTGCTGGAAACCCCAGACGAGAAAATATTAACCAAAGAGCATCTGCGACATCAGCAGTAGTTATGCTCTTTAGAAGAACAGCCTCCGGCCAACGTGTGCACATATCAACACACGTCAAAATAAATTGGTGTCCTCTAGCAGACTTTATCTTAAATGGACCAATGATGTCTATCGCCATTTTTTGAAATGGCCGAATGGGAATGTCTGCAGCCTGAATAGGTGCATCATGGCGTGGACCTCTGGATTTAATCTCTTGACATACTTTACAAGATCGACAATAGATTCGTATGTCCTTATTCACAGCAGGTCAAAAGAAAGATTGAAGAACTCTAGCTTTAGTACGGGAAAAACCCATATGTCCAGCACACTGCGAATCATGAGCGTGCTGTAAGATTTTAACTCTCATATTTTTAGGCACAAGGATTTGAGAATGAATGGACTTAGCGGAGTCTTGTACCATACGTACAAGTACGCCATTCTTCATCGTAATCCAAGATTTACGATTTGTATCCTTATTCGGATCACCTTTTGTTGCCAGAGTAAAGAATTTCTTTAGAGTAGGATCATCTTCCTGCTGTTTGATAAAGGAATCGTGGGAAATCTCCAAGGGATCATCTTGGATCTGCGCATCATTATCTTCAGAATGTGAAGATTGTGGCATATTAAGAGCTTGAGCCCTAGTGATTACTGCATTAGCAGATTGCATATTAACATTTTCCCAATTAGAAATTTGCTGTGTAGTGCATTCTTTCACTCCATGAATGCGACCGATGATAAGATCAGCGATCGGATTCGGCAAGAGACATGCTTGCACCTCTCCTGTAAAGAAAGGCGTAGCAATATTGATAATGGCAGTGGAGTACTTCTCCAATGTGCCACCAAATGTTACACATTTGACTATATTGCCTGTAGCTCGAGAAGGATTTACGAGTGATTGCCTCACTCCAATGGTAGTGCACCCCGAATCGAAAAGAATTGATACCGGAGTACCATCTATTAGGCCCCTATTAAAGACAAGAGCACCCCTTCCATTATGCGCAATTGACGCATGGAGAGCGGGAAGCGGGTGACCGCAGCTTAAAGTAGACACTGTGGTTGGATCGAATAATGTTTTGCATTGCGAACACTCAGATGCTCTAGCAAAATCGAAAGCGGAATTCGCTACACTGTTGGAGTCTTTTTTATCATTATTCTGATTATCGGTGTCGTGGAACTCCTGTTGTGCAGAGTTAGCCTGGTAATAAGATTTACCATGTCTTTTGTGTTGTGATCTACCTCGGTTATAATTGTCTCTATAATTATTATTGCCTCTGTTATAACCCCTATTTGGGTTTGAATCATAATATTCATGATCATAATCATCACGCTCGTTATATTGAGTATCCCTGTAATATTGTTTCTGTTGTCTCCATGAAGCACTTGGGTAGTTCCTATAGCTACTCCCTTTCCGAGAATTTCTAACATTATGGGTACCCCTCGCGTTTCGAGGACTATCAGCTCGATTCCAGTTTTTCGAAGAAGAACCCTGATTTGAGTGGTTATCTTGGTTTTGATACTTATTCCAATTAACCTTTTTATCAAATTTATTTTTAGCTCCTTGGAATTTGTGTGAGTAATTCTGATTATATTCTGTTGCCGAAGCAACTGGCATACTCTCTTTAATGTTAGAGTTACTAAGAATCATGTCAGGGTGTGCCGTGGCATACTGGTCACAATATTCTTCCATTTGCTTTATTGTACCAGGTTTACGCTCATGTAAGAACTCTAGGAATGATTTATTTACAGAAGACATGACCTTGTCTCTTAGCAATAAATCCGTAAGACCATCAAATGTTTTCTCTGTTTTGGATAATTCAATCCATCGTGAAAGTGTAATTCGTGCTTTTGAGATGAAATCTGAGAATTCTACACCTACCTCAGGTCTCATTGTTTTAAACAAAAGACGGTAACCTTCCTCAGACAGCTGATATCTCTTTATCAAAGCTGCCCTAACAGCATCATAATTATCTTTGTCGGCCTCTTCAACAAAATATAACTTACTCAGAGACTCCCCTTTTAGATTTTCAGACAACTGATTCACATACTGTGATTTGTCAACATTATGAAATCGACAAGCCCGTTCAAATCTAGAAAGCCAAAATGTTATGTCATCACTGGTAGGGTTAAACGCTGGTACCTTGACCTTGTACACAAAGGGTTTACCATTACCACCAGATGCCTGATTAACATTACTCATACATGTCAATTTTAATTTCTCTAATTCAAACTCATGTTCTCTTATTGCTTTTCTCTCTTCAGCTTCTCTATCTAATCTTCTCTGTTCTGCAGCAGCTTCTAATTTTTTCTGTTCTGCAGCAGCAGCAACTTCTAAATTTTCTGTTCTGCAGCAGCTTCTAATTTTTTCTGTTCTGCAGCAGCAGCAACTTCTAATTTTTTCTGTTCTGCAGCAGCTTCTAATTTCTTATGTTCTGCTTCAGCTTCTAATTTCTTCTGTTCTGCATCAAATCTCCTTTCCTCCACTTGCATCTGCAATTTCTTAAGTTCAGCAGCAGTATCAGCTTCTTTTTCTAATCTTTTTTCTTCAGCTAGAGCTTTCCTTTCTTCTGCAGCAGCTTTTTTTTCTTCTATTTGAAGTTTTCTCTCCTCAGCCGCAGCTTTTTTTTCCTCAGCAGCAGCTTTTCTTTCTTCAGCAGCAGCAGCAATTTTTTTCTCTTCTGCAGCTAATGCTTTGTCATATTGAGCAACAGCCCATTGTTCTAAGTCTTTTCCAGTCTTATCAAGAGATTTTCCTTGTGCAATGAAATAATCTAATGTAGCCATATTGTCTTCTTAAATCAGAAACCTGAAAAAGTAAATAAATTACCCTTTTTCACGTTAATGAGAGACAAGTCTATACCATAGACTTAGTCTTAGTCCAAACTTGTATGGTTTATAATAACCAATGATAACTTGAGTACCTATGGACACAATAACTGTATCTCAAATACTGTGGGAGACAAGCCTTACAAAGGTCTTGTATACCTCAATGTAATCAAAGATCACTTGAGTACCTGTGGAAAAAAATATTTCCCTTTACCAATCACTTTGGGAGACAAGCCTTACAAAGGTCTTGTACATTTTGTTTTATAACAATAACAATCATAAAGTACTGATCTGTACTATACTATCAGTGTATACCACTATACGTCATATGTCAACTAAAGACATTACAAAGGACAAACAAGAAAAGACAATATGAACACATTTGCAGAGATCAAATTAAATTAAATAGGAGAAATGAAAAAAAATGATCACAGAAACCGTGATGATAACTGCAATAATAAAATGACAAGACAAATAACGCCACAGTGTATAAACATAAGGGTGTAAAAAACTGAAATGAAAGGAAAGATGAGACCTACAATTATACAAACAAATCAAACAAAAATAAAGAACAGAAAAAATGTTACAAATACAAATATGAAACAGTCGTCACAACTAACCAAATATTTGCAAACTATGTTGCATGCAAATTTCAATTAAGAAATTGCTCCCTATCGAACGCCAGAACAAGACCAATATCACTCGGTATTTCCTGTTCTAGTCACCTCCCATCCAGGCCCGCAACATATAAACACCTACACATATAAACAAATAACATGTAAGCATAAATAGCATATAGCATACAATATAATTTATGTCATGAATGGAATGTGTTGCAGGTATAGTGTTGTAAAGCAGGCACAGTTTATTTTAATACTAATAACTTGCCACTTTATTGAGTAATAAATTTAATTCTAAACTATTACACTGTCAATTTTTTCTCTTTTGAGCATATGAAGATCCAACGATGAACTATGCACTTTATGTTCAACAACACTGTGATTCTTCTGTACGTTGAGAAATGTCAACAATACTGCTCCAGATATTTTCTACACTTGATACCACTGTCCTGTGTAATACTGTCTGTACAGCGAAAAACTGTCAACAAGCGCTGACCTAGATACAGCATCCTATCGGTAATACAGGTCAAGCTGACATCGACTGTATAGCTGTCCTACTGGTGTTGATGTGTTCAAACAAATGTTCTTTCAGCTGTAAACTGTGATTCTCAACACAAAACTGCGTAAGCTGGACCCAGGAATCTGGCTCGCCACTGTAAAGTTTCTTTTCTTCTTTCCACTCTGTAAAGTGTCAGTCGGTATGCTCTGTAAGGAAGAGTGGTGTGTTGTTGAGATCAGGCATGCTCCAGTCTACCCAGCTGTAAATGGGTAACTCACCCTAGTCCTGAGTTAGGGAAGGCAAAGGCTCCAGGGGAAGCAGGCTGATGCGTGATGCCATA